>PVIY010043758.1:0-20126 GCA_004026745.1 Myrmecophaga tridactyla
AGATTCATCAGATCATAAACTGACTTTACTTAAAAAGAGAAATGCTTTGAAGAATATTTTAAGTAATACACACTGTCTTACAGCGGATATCAGTCTGATTGTCAAATGCAATAAAAACGTGTAAAGAGAAAAACTGTGAGATGTGTGATAAAAGAGAAAGAGATTTGATGTGTGATAAAAGAGAAAGAGATTTGTTTTAAAAAAAAAAAAAAGTGTTAAAATGATTCAGCTCACACTGGAGAAGCCCTGGCTTAGAGAAAAACTGATTTTTCTCTAACCAAAACTAAACCACCTCTACTGGGAATATTCAATGTCAGCTCCAGCCCCAAAGAGGCTATACACATTTCCCCTTCCCAAGAATGGGTGAGCCTGAAACTTAATTAATCCATCATTTTATTATATGAATCAGTCTCAGATGTTCAACGGAGAACCCTTTTCCAGAGAAAGGAAGGCTCCAGGACCTACTGGCTTTGGAAGGGCCCCTTCAGCAGTCCAAGAATTCTGAATCTTCCAACCTGAAGCTGCCACCCCTTGGGGAAGAGGAGGTTTCAAAGGGACTCAGTAACTGGGAATGGATTTCTTGTCTTCCTGAGTGCCTCAAGCTGGAACTATAGGACACTGAGTAGAAGTTGTTATGCAACTTTTTTCACCAGTTTACCACAACTGATGAACAACAACAACCAAAAAAGCCCTTGCCCCTGGTTTAAGAGTTTAGACAAGTGGTTCCCATGTTAGAAAAACCCCAACATTCAGACCACACACTTAACTCCACCAGAGCAGAATTTCAGGGAGTAGGAAATTCCCTAGGGAATTCCATGGGGAGACCAAGATGGAAACTGGAGTAGTCTGTGGCCCCTCAGCAGTCCTGAGGGCTTTAGGTGGCTTTCATAGTTTACATATTCCCTCTAGACCCCAGGGTCTTCCTCTGTCTTGCCAACCCAAACCAAGGCAGTTATCTTGCCTTCCTACTTAACACAAGATGTTAGGTACAGGGCACATCAGAGATGCTCAACTTATCAATTAAGGTTTGGGGTAACAATATCTACCACATAGGGTATTTGATAGGACTAAATGAGAAAAGGCATGGAAACTGCTTAGCATGCTGCTGTCTGGTAAACAATCAGTGCTCATTAGTGTTGCTAATTTTTATTGGTCTGCACTTTCATGGATGAGATTATTCTTAGAGTGAAGCTGTTGGGGATTGAGTCATGTCCCCTACAAAGACAAGTTGAAGTCCTAACCCCTGGATCTGTGGGTAATTAAGGAGTAGACTCACTTGAGAATAGTATCTTTGAAGATTTTATTTAGACGACGCCAAATTGAACCATGGTGGGCCTTCATCCATATGGCTGGAGTCCTTGCAAGGCAGAGGAAATTCATGTGCTGTCAGTCAGAGAAAGCCTCAGGAGGAGACAAAGGAGACAGATAGCCACATGATGGAGGCAGAGATGCAAGCCAAGGAACCCCAAGGATTGTGGCTGGCCAGCACCAGAATGCTGCAGACTATTGGAGAAAGCATGGCCTGCTGACACCTTGATTTTGGACTTCTAATCTCTAAAACCATGGACACTACATTCCAGCTGTTTAAGCCAACCAGTGTGTGGTATCTGTCATTGCAGCTCTGATAAACTAAGATATTTAGAAAGGATATAAATTATAAACCAAGCTTATGTCTTCTTGACATGAATCTGAGCACACCATTAAAAGAAAAATGCACCCAGATGTTTTAAAAGAGAAAGGAACTGGGCGGTGCGATGGTGGCTCAGTGCCAGAATAGAATTGTCGCCTGCCATGCCAGAAACCCAGGTTCAATTCCTGGTACCTGCCTATGCAAAAAAAAAAAAGAGAGAGAGAGAGAGAAAAGGAACAGCTGTCAGTGGGGCAGTGACAGTGGAGGTGCAGAGAGAACAGATGCTTCTATCTGTTTGTGGCCTAGGGAAGTGCTCTTGCCAGTGGCCCCGAGATCATGCTCTCTTCTCACTCTCCCTGCCCTGTGTGAAATGTCCTATGTGTGACAGATCTCAGGAAGATGGGAAAGCCATCCACAGATGTTTAAAAAATGTCACCAGCTGAGGCAGGCCATGATGGTTCAGCAGGCAGAGTTCTCACCTGCCATGCCGGAGACCCGGGTTTGATTCCCAGTGCTTGCCCGTGCAAAAAAAAAAAAAAAGTCACCAGCCGGACTGGGGAAAAATTTCACTATCAGCATTTCCCGGAGAGCTCTGCCACCTCCAGCAGTTTGGGGCACCATGCTGATGAGATTTTCCATGAAAGATGGCTTTTCAACCTGATGGAAAGTCTCTGGGAAGCGACCAGTGTGTCACACAGTCCCCTGCTCACTCTCAATGATTTATTCGATGGCATATTTCTCCAAAACACAACCTGTATAGGGCATCATATAAATCCTCATATAAATTCTCATGACCCTGATGTCCGTGTCTCTGTCCTGTGAGGCTCTACCCTCCAGGAACAATACAGAGGGAGTTGACCAAAACAGACCCTCTCAAGTAGGAAGGCCTTCTGGAGGCCCAGCACCCCAAACATTTGGGTATTGTTGCTCTTCACTCAAGTTCTGGATAAGCAAATTTTTAAAAATACCAGAACAAATTACTTTCCAATTTGGTGCCAGGCAGTTATTTTTACCATAAATATACATACAACCCAGTAGAGTTGCACTGGGGAAAGCAGATTCCCTGACCCCAGCCTCACCCTGAAGTAAGATCCATCAGGCTCAAACAAATCTGTAGGAAAGAAAACAGATGTGGGAACTTGACTTATCAGCCTTCACCTTCACCATGTTCTAGCTATGTGACAAAGTATAATAACAAGCTGCACTAGCCCCTGTCCTCTGACTGGAGAGGACTATGATGGTTCATATTTATAGGGTCTTAATGAGGTTTAGATGACAAAATGAACATAAAGTCTGCAACAGGGTGTCTGGCACATCATTGGAATTTGATAAATGGAAACTCTTATGAGTCTTGATGAAGTGCAAAGTCAATATTCAAGCTTGAACTTGGGGAGGCTGGAGGACTGGGAAAGGGAAATGAAAAGTATGAGTTGTACCCTTGGAGCTTTGAAGCAGCAGGTTCTTGGCATCAGGGAAGGTGCCAAGTCAACCAGAAAGTCAGACCTGATTCAAGATAAGGGATGCCACCCCGTGCCCTATCTCAGACTGACATGGTCCTCTTCTCCCTCTTTTCCATCCCTTAGGCTCTTCCAATCACCTCCAAGTGGTATTCCTTTATTCCCTCTTATAGCCTGTTGCCTACTGCCCAGCACCTACCATGATCTTTCTCAAACATAAATTAGATCATGCAGTTCCTCTGCTAAAAACTCTCCATTGCATTTGTCCTGTTGGATTTATGATAAAATCCAAACTCTTCTTCATGGCATCCAAGGCCCCATGTGGCCCAACCTCCTTTCCCCACACTCACACAGTACCTGCTGAGATCCTCTTGGCCTTGGGCTCTACACTGGTCATGTGCTCAGCCTAAAGATGCCCTCAAAGATTCATGTGGTGTGCTCCTCCCCATCCACCAGCTCCCCACTCAGGAGCTTCCTCTTTTGAAAGGCCTCCCCTGAGATTCTTCCCTCAGCAACTCTCTTCCCCATAATTTCCCCTTTTTCCTGTCCATAATTTCCCTCAATTTCCAGGCAGATTTGGTCTCCTGGAGGCTGTTCTTTCACAGAAGGCCTACAACACAAGGCAGCAGGTAGCAGAGCAGACACTAGACAGGGGCCTCCCTGCTCCACCCCTATGCCAGGCTTACAGGGCTGAGCACCACCATAGACCTCCCCAAACCCAACTCTGACCCAAAGCACTCCTGCACTGACAGTTATAAACTGATTCTAGTTCAGGAACCAAATGTGTGCTCTTCAGGGGTGGGTTGTCCCTTCAATACAAAAGTAGAGTTTCCAAGGTGTCTTTGGGATCATGGTTCAAATGTATTTCTTATGGTGGGCTTTCAAGCAACTTTCATATTCTCCTCAGCAGGGATTTCTGGAGGGAGGGCTTTTGATATTTCTCAACATGGTCCCACTAATAAGCAGCCTTAGTACTATCAGAGACCAACTCACTGGCTCAACCAGTTGTATCTTCTCTGGCTGCAGAGTCATTCCTGAGCTCATAGGCCAGATTCCACAGTGCTCTCTCCTCTCCCTGCCCCCAAAAATGTGCTTGGGGACTCTGAATCTATAATATGGACTGTGAGAGTTGGATATTGATTTCTGGTGCAAAGAAGTTAAGAATTTGGCCACAGAGACTGTTAAGCTCTAGGAGATGATAATGATTAGTTGATATAGGACAGAAAGTACAGGAGATCAAAGCCGTTCCCACCCAAGGAGCCGCATCTTCATTTCATCTTCCCTTTTGGTGTATTTATTTATTGGTCTAGGACATCACATGAAGACTGGGGATGACAACATTTGTACTGAAAGTACAATATCTGTTTGGAGTCTGTGCTGTCAGGATAAATAAAAAGCATGTCACTATTTGATTATCCAGCAAGATATTAATGGCTACCCACAAACTATCTAATGAAATGATCTATTTATTTTCAAAAACACTCTTTTGTTTGCTTTCCCCACCCTTGTGCTTGTTCTTCTCCTTAATGTGAGTTGACTGAGTTAATATGGTCATAAAATCATCCTGCTTGGTCCAATGTCCCTGCTTCTTTATGTTAGCAGAACCCTCACAGAAGCAGAGCAGTGGACACACAGTGGGTGAAAATACTTGAAGGAAAAAATCAAAATTATTTTCTGCATGTTGCATCGATATCTCCCTTATTCCTTCTATTTAGTTCTAAATTAATTGCTATGCATTGCATTGACTGCTCCTGTTTTCCTTCTATTTAATGTCCTCTGGCCTCCCCCAGTACCAGCTTTAAGAGTCTAGAACAGGATCATGTTATGAGCTTTCTGTGTTAGGATGGCAGCACCAAGCACCATCATATTTCTACGAATCATATTCAGACCCAAAGTAGAACCATAGAAGGTAAAGTGAGTTGCATTATAGCCAGATTTCACTCCTACATAGCACCTCAGAGGGAGCAGGAGAGGGCTCCAAGAGCTTCCAGTGGAACTGATGTCTCTCCTGAATTTCTGGTGCAAAGCCCTTCCTATATTATCCACTTCACACCTTTACTTCTTTCCCATCCCCATTATTTTTGAGCTTCACTTGAGTTTTAAGTACAAAGAGAGATTTTATAGCCAGAAGAAAATATATTTCAGTTGAGTATACACATGTTTTTAATGTTAATAATATATTCTATTTAACCTAATATATCTAACATATCATTTCAATATGCAATCAATGTAGGAAGTTATTGAAAAAGATCTGGTAGTTGCCATAGAGTACCGTCCTGCCTGCTCTCCATCCTAATGGAATCCCTGCTGGGTTCATGATTCTACCTTCTCCAGTGGTTTCATGGAAGACTGACTGTGCCCTTAGCTCCAGGCCTGAGGCAGCAAGGCCACCCCTTCTTGTCACTGATTGGCTTATGAATGGGGACCTCAGTCAATCAACATATGACATTCCCGTGGAATGTTATTGGACCAGGTAGGCGTATATCCTAAATTGGCCCAATCAGGATGGAAAGAGAGCCTTTTATTCCACGACTGGGAGACATATTGTATCTCCCTTTGACCATGGAAAAGGAAGCCTATTCTCAGTCACTGCTGGCAAAGCCACCTCATGACAGGGAGGGGAACTGGCTGAGGACAGAGCCAACAAAAGAGGAAGAAGTGACCCGGATAAACAAAGACAGGGGACAAACCCTGACCACATCAACCTGGGGCCATACTACCCCTGGACGTCCTCTAATGTGAAATAATACATTTCTGTGTTGTTTAACCCAGTGGTTCACAGATTAGAGTACCCAATGGAATCCACTAAGGGCATGTTAAAACCCAGAATGGCTGAGCCCCATCCCAGACACTTTGATCTAGTAGGTCTGGGTGAGACCTAAAGATGCACATTTCTGACAAGTTCCCAACAGATGCTTTGGTTGCTGGTTCCCACACCACACCTTGAAAACTACTTGTTTATAAGTCACTCTACTTATAATGAAACTGACAAATATTTTACTTCCTCCTGAGAGATAGGAGGGTAACTGGGTAAAATAAAGAGCGTAGAAAAGTAGATTAAATATTTAGGTCAAAACTTCTATTGATGTGACTATTCCAGAATTACCACAATGAGTATTTTTCCCAGAACTGGCTTAATTTCTAATAGTTACAAACATTGACCTCTGTTCATAGCCTTGAATAACAGACACCAACAGTCAGTTAAATTGTTCCTTATAATCCTAGACCTGACAAGGTTATGCTAAATGAAGATGAGGAAATGGCCTGCAGCATCTTCTTCAGTGAGTCCAGTTCTCTTGCATATCCTGTTCTTCCTTTCCTTTGCTTGAATTTTCTTTTTCTAGCTTAAATTATAATACAATTAGCAAGAGAGAATGTCATCTAATTGTAATGGAAAAGAATATCTGAGATGGGTTTGCTTAAGGATCCTACTGATCCAGCTAGAAATTGTCAATGAGTTTAAAGTAACTTTGGGAGAATTCAAATTAAAAAAAAGGAAAACAATGAAAGAATGCTTGGTTGGGGAATAAATGTTTATGTGGTTTCAAGGATTAAAGGTAGGCTGTGTAGTAACTCATAGCTCTTTTTGTTTACAAGGCACTGTATTGTAAAATGTTCCATCTTTCACTAGCTCACACTCTATCCACAACATCCTTATAAGGAAGAAAGGGCAAAGAGTGAGATTGTCCCCCTTTCACAGATGAGAAAACAGAGATTTAAAGAGCATGTATGATTAGATGAAGGGCCATTCCCAATATATAGAAATGGGTACCAGATATAAGATGCAGATCTCCAGAGCCTCAATCTCTGTGTTCTCCACTGCCCCAAATTGCCTCAGATTTTGGTTTGAGAAAAATGTTGGTATATTTTAAGTGGTGTCACCTCAAATGGCCACTGGGCCAAGAAGATAAGCAAGATCAGCAGTCTCCATTTATTAGGAAAATTTCAAATATTTTCAAAAGAAGAGGAGCATTTTTCACTCTCAGGATGGACAAGGACACTGCATCTTGGAAGCAATGAAAAGAGATTACAAGTCAGGCTGCTGTTCCCTGTTTGATGAGAAAGGGTACCTCTACTGGAATTTTAAAATCTATTTTGAAGAATCTTTCATCTCACAACTGCACCCACATTTAGCAGGAAAATGAAACCTTATTCATGATTGCAGGCTATTTCATCATCTTGGTTTTATGAAGAAGGGCTCTGCTAAGTGTTTCTTGGTTTGAGGTTACTTGGTTGAGTAGGAAATAGGAATCATCAGGGAAATGGACCTGCTATTGCTATTTATTTTTATCATTCAATAAGTTTCTTTCCAAGTTTCCTAAATATATTGAAAAACAGAGAAACAAACATCAAAGAATTTCTTGGATGTGCTCTATTCCTTCTCTTCATATATAAGTTAGAAAAATAAGCAGGAAGAAAAATTTCTACTTCCCATCCTCTTTTTCTCCTTCCCTCCACTTCTGGAAAGCAGCCTAGGTGTGCTTTGAGTTAAGACTGGCTGGGAGAAGAAAAGGAAAGGCTAATAAAAGCAATCAAAATAGTCTGTTGAGATGGAGTCTGTTGGGGATTGACACATGCCCCCATGAAAGCATGTTCAGGTCCCAACCCCAAGAAAACAGGATATAGAAAGAGAGAAGCCACAGGGAGCAGTCAAAGCCGGAAGTCAAGGGAACCTGGAAGAGAAAAGAGAGGACATCACTATGTGCATTGCCATGTGAATGAAAAGTCAAGCACCAAGGCTCGTCAGCAGTCAGTCCCAGAAGCCAGTCTTTTGGGAAAAAGCATTGCCTTACTGATGCCTTGATTTTGGACTTCTCCTAGCCTCGAAACCATGAGCCAGTAAATTCCTATTGTTTAATCCAATCCACTTGTGGTATTTGACTTAGCAGTAGGGAAACTAAAAGCAGGAGACTTCTGAATTGACCTGTTGGCCTCAATGGCCACCAGTCTATCGTAAACTCTCTCTCCATCCCAACCCCCTTCCTGGATTCTGGTATGGTTCACCGAAGACTCATCTCTGTGCTGTGATTCCTCAGTCCCTCAGGCTCTCTTTAAAAGGCAACAGCCCATATTGACCCACTCCCTGAGACTGAGCACAGCTTCTCCTTCATGGTTTTAAAGTACCGATTCTCAAGCTTTCTTCCTGTGTCTTCTGACCCAGTGGAACAGAAGGAAGATGGCGCTGAGCATCTGCTCATTCACCTGGGAGATTCCAGTGCCCATGACCCAGAATCATATTTGAATAACACTGCTCTGAATTCTTTTCCCTCAGAGATTAACAGACACAGAAAGAATCCTTTTCCATGGTCCCCTTGGCTGGACCAATTCAGGACATTCCCAGAAATGAGACAAGAGAGTTGGACTTGTCGATATCAAGGACAATGCCTGGAGGGTGAGCTTTTGGTCACATGCACATCCAACCTAGTGTCCTAGGGTTGCCCTATCAAACTCCCATAAACTGGATGGCTTAAAACAGCAAAGATTTATTGACTAATAGTTATGGAGGCCAGAAGCATGAAATCCATGGGAGATAATATTTCCTGGGAGCTAAAAGTCCAAAATCTGTAAGGAGAATCCTTGCTTGTCTCTTCCTAGATTCTGGTGGGTTTCCAGCAATTCTTAGGTTTCAGTCTCTGCCTCAAGTGTCACATATCCTTCTCCCTTCTACTTATCTGTCTGTGGTCCTCTCTTCTGAAAAGGACAAAACAGTCATATTAGTTAAGGGCCCACCCTAATCCAGTTTGGCCTCATTTTAACTAATCACATCTTCAAAGAAACTATTTTCAAATAAAGTCACATTCACAGGTTAGGACTTGAACAGGTCTCTTTTATTTTGGAGGGGGAGATTCATTTCATCCATAACAACATCTGAGCATGGAATTTGGAGATGGTTCCAAACTTCTGATATATACAGTTTCCAAACTCCATTGGCCCCGTGCAATTAAGGAAGGACCTAGAGTTCAGCCGATTGCAGAGATCAGCCTGATTACTTTTGATGCAGGCTGTTGTCTTCTGGGTTGATGCTTCATTGATAAGGAAGGGAGAAATAAGAGGAACTTCCTGATACTGAAGGTCATTATGAGTCAATAGCTGTTTTCTACTGCTCTCAATTTAAGCCTTAAATACAGGAAATATGCTATGGTGGTGATAGAGGGCTGCGAATGGTGTTTTCCCTCAGCTTGCTCAAGAGCTGATGTTATTTCCTTGAAGACTTACAACCTTACAACTGGCTTTTTCCCTTCTCTATTCCTATTTGAGAATCAAGTGCTGTTAATAACCAAGTTGAGAGCCAGACAACCTGATGTCAAATCCTGGTTCTGCCGCTTATTGGCTGTGTGAGGTGGGCAAGTCATTTAGCCTCCCTGAGCCTCCATTTACTCATCTATAAAACAGGCATAAAGCTAGTACCATTATGTGGGGTTGTCATAAGGATTGAAAGAGTTATGGTAAGTAAAGAAGAATCATATCACTGACCACACACACATACCCAAAACCACATGAAAAGATTCTCAACATCACTAGTCAGCAAGAAAGTGCAAATCAGAATCACAGTGAGATTCCACTTCATACCACTAGAATGGCTATTATCAAAATAATAATAACAAGTGTTGGCAAAGGATGCGGAAAAATTAGAATCTTTATTCACTGTTGGTGGGAGCAGCTGCTGTGGAAATCAGTTTGGTAGTTCCTCAGAAAGTTGGACATAGAATTACTATATCACCCGGCAATCTCACTTCTTAATATATACCTAAAATAATTGAAAGCAGTGACTCAAACAGGTAATTGTACACCAATGCTCATAGCATCATTATTTATAATAGCCACAAGGTAGAAGCAACCCAAGTGTCTTCAGCATGTGAAGGGATAAACAAAATGTGGTATATAAATACTATGTTATATTATTTAGCCATGAAAACGAATGAAGCTCTGATATTTGCTACAATATGGATGAAGCTTGAAGACATCATGTTGAGGAAATAAGTCAGAAAAAAGGACAAATATTGTGTGATTCCACTTATATGAAACACCCAGAATATGTGAATTCACAGAAACAGAAAGCACAGGTTATGAGGAAAAGAGGGGGAAGTTAAGGGTGAGGAGGCATGGCAAGGGAAGAGTGCTAATAGGTAGTTATTACCTCTTGGGTTTAGAGTTTCTGTCTCAGGTGATGAAAACAATTTGGTAATAGAGGATGGTGCTGATAGCACAAGATTGGGAATGTAATTAATACTACTGAATTATACTCTTGAAAGTGATTACAATGGGAATTCAATGTTAAAGATGTTAAACTTATATTCTAAAAAAAATTATTGGAGAGTCCACATAAACTCATTACTGGCTGATCGTGAACGCATTTCATTTCCTTAAGAGCTCGATTGCAAAAAGTAACATTAACAACCACTGTAGAAGAATGAAATAGAGACCACATTTACTGATAAAAGTTTTTAGGTATTTGTTTTTCCTTTAAAGAGCACCCAAGTGTATTGTGTTCATTTTTACAATAAGGAAAAAGAGTGCCATTCTGTGAAGTGCTATCGACAATTCTCATGATCTGGTAGAGACTATTATATTTTCTTACATTAAGTGTCAAATATCAAAGCAGAGGCAGCCTGTTTCAGTTTCCTAGACTGCTTAAAGCAGATAGCATGTTATGGTTTCAGCTTAAATAATGGGAATTTATTAACTTGCAAACTTATGTTTTGAAGCATGCAAATGTCCAAATCAAGGCATCAAAAAAGATATGCTGGGTGCATGGGTGGTTCCATGGTAGAATGCTTGCCTTCCATGCAGGAGACCCAGGTTCAATTCCCAGATGATGCACCCCCCCCCAAAGAGAAAAAAAAGATATGCTTTCTTCCTGAAGATCAGCTACAGGAGATCCTTGGCTTGTCTGTCACATGGCAAGGCTCATGGTATCAAATTCTGGTCTCTTCCATCTTTTCTGGGTTTCCTTGCTTTCAGCTTTTTGCTTCCAGGGCTTTCTCTCTCTCTGTATTCATCTTTGCATTAGTCGGGGTTCTCTAGGGAAACAAAACCAACATGAGATATCTATAAATGTGAGATTTTATAAAAGTATCTCATGCAACTGTGGGGATACATGAGTCCAAATTCTGTAGGTCAGGCTGCTAGCTGGAAACTCCAATGAAGGTTGTTGATGGACCCTCCAGGACAGGTTGGCTGGCTGAAGAAAAGTGAAAGTTCTCTCTTCTCTACTAAAAGTCTTCAAATGATTGGGTTAAATCCAATTAACTGATTGGTTTCTCTCATTGTAGAAGGTACTCCTTTAGTTGATCATAGATGTAATCAGCCACAGATGTAACCAGCTGACTGATGTTTTCATAAACCAGTTCTCTGGTTTATTAACCAGCCATGAAATATTCTTGCAGTAGCAGTTAGGCCAGTGCTTGCCTGACCAGACAACTGGGCACCATCACCTGCCCAATCTGACACATGAACCTAACCACCACAGTCTATCCCTTGTCCACTTGGCATCTATAAACATCACCTTAAACCATGCTTAATCTCTAAATAGAGCACAGTAATATATGTTTCACCTAACAATACTAAATTGTCCTGCATACAACCAGATACGCACTAAATCTCTCCAATACAGGTGAAAGTCCTTGGGTAACATTTACTCTTAAACTTATATCATATCACTTAAGTAGTAGAACATGAACAATACAACTTATGTCATATTATAAGAAGAAAACAAAATATTTGATTTATGTACAAATACAGACATACTTATAACAAAACAAGGAGGAACTATTCATACCATCACAGTCCTCGTTTCTGTAACAGGTCACGTGGTAATAGTTCACACTTATCACTATCTTCTTCCAGTACCCATTCTGTGTTCCTTTTACCCCAACAAAACCTTGTTTCTTTGTCAGGTGGGGTGATCCAAACCTACATTCCTGAAGTTTCTGAACCATTGGTAGTCCTGCCTGGATTGCATTGTTGCAGTTTTGCACTGACTTTAATCACAGGTACTAAGAGATACCCTATGGGAATCTTCTCTATTACAGGAAAAATCTTTTTTACTCCATTGTGAGTTGCAGTACTATTTCCCCCTGATAGTCAAGATCAATCACCCCAACCAGTACAGTAATCCTCTTTCTTCCCTGTTGATTCAGAGGCATGAGAAGCCCAAAATGGCCAGGTAGCAGTCTTAACTTGTAGTTCAATAGAATCATTTTTATGTCTCCTAATGGAAGCACTCTTCCTTTTGGAACTAAGAACTGTAGACCAGCAGAGCTTAAGATTTCAAGGGCAGGAAGCAAAAAATTTTTCTAGTGGATCTCCAGGGGTGATAGTGAATGGTATCACTCCCATTTCCATCTGTTCATTCTTGAACCCATGAAAAGCTTATTCAGAGCATACACAGTCTCCTGGAGAACATATCCCCAGTTCTGCAAGTTATTGCTACCTAGTAGGTGCCATAATTGGGTCTTCAAAAAGCCATTCCACCATTCTATCAAGCCAGCTGCCCCTGGATAATGGGGAACATGGTAAGACAAGAGAATTCTATGGGCATGTGCCCAATCCCACTGTTCTAGTTTGCTAGCTGCCGGAATGCAATATACCAGAAACGGAACGGCTTTTAACAAGGGGAATTTAATGAGTTGCTAGTTTACAGTTCTAAGGCCAAGAAAATGTCCCAATTAAAACAAGTCTAAAGAAATGTCCAATCAAAGGCATCCAGGCAAAGATACCTTGGTTCAAGAAGGCCGATGAAGTTCAGGGTTTCTCTCTCAAGTGAGAAGGCACACGGCGAACACAGTCAGGGCTTCTCTCTCAGCTGGAAGGGCACATGGTGAATACGGCATCGTCTGCTAGCTTTCTCTCCTGGCTTCTGGTTTCATGAAGCTCCCTGGGAGGTATTTTCCTTCTTCATCTCCAAAGGTCGCTGGCTGGTGGAACTCTTTGCTTCGTGGTGCTGTAGCATTCTCTGCTCTCTCTCTTAGTCTCTTTCTCCAAAATGTTTCCTCTTTCATAGGACTTCAGAAACTAATCAAGACCCACTCAAATGGGTGGAGACATGTCATCCCCTAATCCAGTTTAACAACCAATCTTAACTAAATCACATCATTCAGCGAGATGATCCCATTACAGTTTCAAACATACAGTATTGAATACAGATTATTCTACCTTTAAGGAATGGGTTTTATATCAAAACATGGCTTTTCTTAGGGGGCATACTTCTGTTCAAACCAGCACACCCACACTTTATTTGCTATAAAGTGGGTTCCTTGATTAGAAGCAATGCTGTGTGGAACACCATGATGGTGAATAAAGCATTCCACAAGTCCACAGATGGTTGTCTTGGCAATTTATGCAGGGAATGCAAACCCATATTCAGAGTATGTATCTATTACGTTTAGAACAAATTGCTGACCCTTCCATGATGGATGTTCTAGTTTGCTAGTCGCCAGAATGTGATACAGCAGAAACAGAATGGCCTTTAAAAAGGGGAATTTAATAAGTTGCTAGTTTACAGTTCTAAGGCTGAGAAAATGTCCCAGTTAAAACAGGTCTATAGAAATGTCCCATCTAAGGCATCCAGGGAAAGATACCTAGGTTCAAGAAGGCCAACAACATTCAGAGTTTCTCTCTCAGCCAGAAGGGCACATGGCAAAGTCTGCTAGCTTTCTCCTGTAGCTTCTTGTTTTATGAAGCTCCCCGGAGGTATTTTCCTTCTTCATGTCCAAAAGTCACTGGCTAGTGGACTCTGCTTTGTAATTCTGTGGCATTCTGAAGCTTTCTCCAAAATACTTCTTCTTTTATGGGATTCAACTAAACTAATCAAGACCCACTTAGAATGTGTGGAGACACATCTCCATCTAATCAAGCTTAATACCCAGAGTTGATTGAGTCACATCTTCATGGAGATAACTCAATCAAGTTTCCAACCTATAGTACTGAATAGGGATTAGAAGAAACCCTTGTTCTCACAAGATTGAATAGAATTAAAATATGGCTTTTCTAGGGTACATAAATCTTTTCAAACCAGTACAGTGGAAGTGATCCAATATAATCAACATGCCACCAGGTAGTGGGTTCATCACCTCAGGGAATAGTGCTATATTGGGGACTGTGTATGGGTATCTCCTGCTGACAGATTGGACACTCAACAGTGGCCACAGCCAGGTTGGTCTTGGTGAGTGAACGTCAATGTTGCTGAGCCCAGGCATAACCTCCATCCCCACCACCATGATCACTTTATTCATGAGCCATTGGGCAATGACAGGAGTGGCTGGGGAAAGAGGATGTCTGATATCCACAGAACAGCTCATCTTTTCCACTTGTTTATTAAAACTTTCCTCTGCTGAAGTCACTCTCTGGTGAGCATTCACAAGGGACATAAGTATCTTCATGGTTTTTGCCCACTCAGAAAGGTCCCCCACATACCTTTTCCTCAGACTTCTTTGTCACAAATTTTCTAATCATGCTCCTTCTAAGTCTAACCATGAGCAACAGCCCATGAGTCAGTATACAAACACACCTCTGGCCAGTTCTTCTTCCAAGTAAAATGAACTACCAGATGCAATGTTCAAATTTCTGCCCACTGGAAGGATTTCCACTCACCACTGTGCTTCAGGGACATCCCAGTAATGGGCTGCAGTGCTGCAGCTGTCCACTTTCTGGTGATATCTGCATATCATACAGAACCATCTGTGGACCAGCCCCTAGTTTTTGCTTCCTCAGTCAGCTGATTGTAAGGAACTCCCCAAGAGGCCATAGCTCTGGGCTGGGAAAGAGAAGATAATGTGGCAAAAGTGGGAGGCATGAACATTTAGGGCACTTCCTCATGTAGCTTACTTGTGCCTTCAGGATCCACTTAAGCCCTATCTCATATATACCATTTCCATTTTAAGATGGAGTGCTGCTGTGCATGCTCAACTTTATGGCTTGATAGGTCAAACAACACCCAGCTCATGATAGGCAAGTCAGTTCTTGTGGTAACTTGGTGGCCCATGGTTAAGCATTCAGACTCTACTAAGGTCCAGTAGCAGGCTAAAAGTTGTTTCTCAAAAGGAGAGTAGTTATCTGCAGAGTGTTAGGCTTTATACAAACATCCTAAGGGCCTGCATTATGATTCCCCTATAGGGGCCGGCCAAAGACTCCAGACAGTATCTCTATTTGCCATTGATACTTCCCACACCATTGGATCTGCTGGATCATATGGCCCAAGTGGCAGAGCAGCTTGCACAGTAGCTTGGACCTGTCACAGAGCTTCCTTTTGTTTCAGTCCCCACTCAAAACTAGCAGCCTTTCTGGTCACTCAGTAAATGGGCTGAAGTAGCACACCCAATGAGGAATACCTTGTCTCCAAAATCCAAAGAGACCAACCTGGAGTTTTGTCTCTTTTTTGGTCCTAGGAGGGGCCAGATGTAACAGTTTATCCTTCACTGTAGAGTGGATATCTTGGCATGCTCCCACCACTGGACACCTAGAAATTTCACTGAGATGGAAGGCCCTGTACTTTGTTGGATTTATTTCCCTTCACCTTACCAATAAGTCTAGAACGCTACTTCTTGCTCATTAGATCTAATGATATAATCAATATAATGGACCAATGTGATGCCTTGTGGGAGGCAGAAGTGATTAAGATCCCTGTGGACAAGATAATGACATAGGGCTATAGAGTTGCTATAGCCCTGAGGAAGGATGATAAAGGTAGACTGCTACACTTTCCAGCTGAAAGCAAATTGTTTCTGGTGCTCCTTACTAACAGCTATTGAGAAAAAAGCATTTGCCAGATTAAAAGCTGCATACCAAATACCAGGTGGTGTGTTGATTTGCTCAAGTAATGATTTCCCCATCTGGAACAATCACTGCAATTGGAGTCATCACCTGATTACGTTTGTGATAATCCATTTTCATCCTCCAAGACCCAACTGTTTTCCACATAGGCCAAGTAGGAAGTTTGTATGTAAATATGGTGGGAATTACCACCCCTGCATCCTTCAAGTCCTTAAGAGTGGCAGTAATCTCTGCAATCCCTCTAGGAATCAGTATGGCTTCTGATTTACTATTTTCCTAGGTTGGGGCAGTTCTAGTGGCTTCCACTTGGCCTTTCTTACCATAATAGCCCTCACTCCATGAGTCATGGAACCAATGGGGAGGATTCTGCCAGTTGCTGAGTATGTTGATTCCAATTATGCATCCTGGGACTGGGGAAATGACCACAGAATGGGTCTGGGGTCCCACAAGACCCACTGTGAGACAGACCTGAGCTAAAACTCCATCAAACACCTGACCTCCATAAGCCTCCACTCAGACTGGTGGACCAGAGCAGTGTTTTGGGTCTCCTGAAATTAGTGTCGCTTCTCAGCCAGTGTCTAACAATCTCTGAAATAGCTGATCATTTCCTTTTCCCCAATGCACAGTCACCTTGGTGAAAGGCCATAGGTCTTCATGGGGAAGGCTGAGAGGAAAGTTAACAGCATAAATTTTTGGCAGTGTAATAAGGCCATTCCCTAAGGGTACGGTCCTCCCATCATTCAAGGGACTCTGGGCCTGTAAACTGTCTCATGTATGGGAATTGATTAAGGGGCAATGACTCTGTTTTTTTTAATTCAAGTTAGAATTTTGTTCACTTTTTTCAAATTAGAATTTTGTTCACTTGACCTAGAACTCTTCTGCTTATACAGCTCAAATAAGAATTTAGTAGACTGTCCATTTATTTTGCATCTAAGTACCCTATGATCTACTAGCAAATGCCATAGGTCTCTGAATCAGATCATTTTGACTGCTGCTTTGAGTCTGCTGCCCATTATAGTTGCCACATCAACCTTGTCTGTGGTGATTAAATGTTGCTGCATGACTTCTGCCTGTTCGGGATCGATCATCCCTACTATGTTTAAGGAATCCAGTTCAGTGACAGCAGTTTCCGCAGCAATATCTGACCTACAGAGAAGGGCAACTACAGAGCTCTTCAGGGCCTCGCCCCAAGGAGCCCCCAGACCCCTTTACCAGGGAGACTGTGCTGAAGGCCCTCAGCCAGTGCAACAAAGGGAAGAGGAAGTTTGACGAGCCACTCTAGTTTGAGATTCCTGAAGACAAGAGAAGGAAGTCCAGCCCCGAGGCCAGGCGTTCTGCCTTCAAGCCTGTGGTGAGAAATGGAGTGACCCCTACCTTTGTGAAAGGCACATGGAGAACATGGGAATGTCTGCAAGTTTCCTCTCCAGGCTTCTGGTTTCATGAAGCTCCCCTGGGGGCATCTTACTTCTTCATCTCCGAAGATCTCTGGCTGCCTGGGCTCTCCTGGCTCTCTCATCATTCTGAAGCTTTCTCCAAACTGCTTCCTCTTTTAAAGGATTCCAGCAAACTAATCAAGACCCACCTCAAGTGGGTGGAGTCACATCTCCCACTAATTAAACCCACAATTGGGTGAGTCACACCTCCATGGAGGTAATTTAATCAAGTCCGCAGCCTAAAGTGTTGAATGGGGATTAGAAGAAAGGATGCCTCCACATAATTACATCAGGATTAAAACATGGCTTTTCCAGGGTACATATTCCTTTCAAACCAACACAGCTTGTTAATGTACCTGTTGGTTGTCTAGTCTTATCAGCTGTTGCTTTATACGATCTCACTCTTATAAGAGGTGGCACCACAGATAGAATCACTTCCACTGCTATAACCAAGGCAGAATTTTACCTCAAGTTTTGCCAAAGGCCACTGTTCTGGTCCTATATTTGTCTGAGTCCTAAGACCAGTGGAATAGAAGGAGAATGGGGCAATTCCAATCTACATACTAGTGTCCAAATTGGAAGGCTGTTGGAATCATTGATGGAGGCTTTAAAATGTCCCACTGTCAGGCCCTATGCTGGAGGACACTGGATTTAGTTAGTTGCATCTTAGCTTTACCTTAGAACTTCAGGTAGAAAAGGAGGAGCACACTGGGATTGCCTGGCATGAAATGGGAGCTGAGGGTGAAAGCATTTCACTCACAGGCAATGATGACTAAAGTTCAGGGAACATCCATGTGTCTTTTTCCAGCCTGACTCATCCCTCTGAGTCTCCTACACAATGAGAATTGTTGACCAGCTTTGCTGACATCACAGACCTACCCTTGTATATTTATGTATGTCCCCATCCAATTGTGGGGCTTTCAGAAACTGAAAAACGGGTTGATTCAAAGGAGCAGAGATGGCACAAACAATGATCTTTCTGATGTGAGCCAAAGGGGAAACCTCTTGCCAAGGGAGACTCAACTTGGAGCTCTGGTTCTAGGATCATGTCGCAAAGAAGCATCCAGTTTCTCCATCCAGAAGCTCTTCTACACCAGTGACTGAGGACCCCAGAGGAGATGAACTACCCCTCCAGGAGGGTGGTTCCCAAAGATGGAGCAAGGGGGACAGGGGCATCTGCTTCCTCACAGCATTTTCTTTGCTTTCTTGTTGTTTAAAGGGTGAGCGTATGGAGAAAATGGACAATGAATGAATGAGTGAATGAATGAACTTACAAACAAACTGAGAAGGCCGCCCATGAGCCAGCAAGGACTCCCTGGTCTAAAGTGAGGGATTTAACATAGTCAACACTGTGCACCTGCAGCCCAAATAACCACAGTAATGGTGAGAAACACTCATTGATTCTCTCCATGCAGGGACATCCATTACAGCCGAATGAGAAGTCAGAGTGCAGCACCACAGGGCCCGGAATGTACTCTGAGATGCCTTTATTTCCTGAGGCACCCACAGACTAACTAGGTCTACTGTTTTTCCTGTCATGAAGGGCTATGCCCTACCCTCCTAATATTCCACAAGTGCTATTCAGGTGGGTGAATGTGGTGAACCATGGCCGGGCATCTACCAGAAAAGAAAAGTACAACTGAAAAGGAAAAATGATGAGAGAGAAATTAGAGAGTGAAACATATCAAGAGCAGTGCATGTAGGATGTGCTCAAGATACACCTAAAAATCACAAACTGCTGAAAGCAAAGTAGCTTTCTCCTGCGGCAGAACATACACAGTTTAAAGCAGCAGAAGGAGGGACGAGCAGAGGCTGCTGAACTCCATGTTTGCCCTTCTGATCCCAGGCCCCCTGAGAATGGGCTCCTAGCCCCTGAGGGATTCCTGTCCACCCACAGCCTCCCCAGGACAGAGGACTCTGGAACACCCCACCTCATTGGTGCTGGGGAGCTCACTGCCAAAGGAATGCTCCAGCTGGGAACCAGCCAACTGCCCAGCCCTAGCACAGGCAGGTCAGGGGGATTCCAGCTCTACTGAGGGGTCTGTCCTCACTGAGGCCTGGCCCCACCCTCCAGGATCCCTTCTTCACAATTCTGTTCCCAGACGTGGGGACATCAGAATGCTGGATGAGGGCCATCCTTGCCTCAAAGAAACATCAGAGACGGCGGATGATCTGATAAACCAAGGACTGCCCCGTACGAAGGACATGTGCCCAAGAAGGACCCCAGGAAGAAATTCATGTGCCTAAACCCCACACGGAACAGAGAGGGTTGAGGCAGGAATCCTGGAGCTGGGGCTCTTTACAAAGAGAATGGCAGGTAGATGCCTGCAGGTAGCCCTGTTCTACCAACTGTGTTGCAGGCAAAGGGCTTGCTGCACCCACATATAATCAGGCTGCGTTTGCTTGAAACAACCAGATTTGTCCACCCAGGGGGGAGCTCTGAGATGAAGGTGCAGGAAACCCTCAATCTACCAGTAACATTTCCTAGTGAATCCCCTAAGCCTTCCTCCAAGGTTCTTTTCATTCCCAGCATATCTGTGCTTCTTTGGGGATGGTTTTCTTCTCAGACCTTTTCTTTCCTTGGCTTTCCTGCAAAGGGCAGTGGTCAAGGTCTTCTTCCTGCTTTCTGCAAATCATTAGAAAGCCCAAGAACATTAAAAATTTCATTGTCCAAGTCTGTCAAGAAGTAATTATACAAATGGCTGCTAAATATTTGCTCTCCTGATGAAAGTAAAAGACAGAGAGAGAAGTAAACTAGTAGGCCAATGATTAGAATAAGTTTATGCATATAATAAAGTGAGTATTTATCATCTGCAATTTCTCTATAGGTACACA
>PVIY010043759.1:0-20133 GCA_004026745.1 Myrmecophaga tridactyla
CATTTATTTTCCCCCTTTTGGTCAAGAAGGCATTCGCCATCCCACAATGTCAGAGCCAGACTCATCCCTGGAAGTCAAGTTCCATGTTGCCAGGGAGCCTTGTACCCCTGGGAGCCATGTCCCACGTAGTGGGAGCAGGCAGCAAGTTCCTGTGCAGAGTTGGCTTAAAGAGAGAGACTATACCTGAGCAACAAAAGAGGCTCTCCGGGGGTGACTCTTAGGCATAACTATAAGCAGGTTTAGCTTTGTCGTAACAGAGACAAGTTTTATGAGGGCAAGCCTCAAGATCAAGAGCTTGGCTTATTAAATTGAGAGTCCATTTGGGACTCTTCTACAACTCAAATTGTATTAAGAAAAAAAGGTATGGAGAGGGGAATATGTTGGCTGAACAAAATTGAAAAATCCAGGGGGTAGAAAACTTCAGGCAGGACTGGATCTAGGCATTCAAAATGCCTTATCAGGAATCTCATGCTCTTCATTAAGCTCAACTCATTTATACATATATACAATACATATATTATACTTTTTTAATTTCTTTTTTTTTTTTTCTCTGTTGTCAGGCAGACTCTTCCCCAAGTGTGGATAAAGATGGCTTCCAGCTTGCCTCCTTCCAGCTTACAAACACCACCAGGACGAGGATGCTTCTTTCTCAATGGGTCTAGAAAATAGGGGCTGAATATCATTGGCCGCTTTGGGGTCATGTGACCAGCCCCTAACCAATCATGTGGCCATCATGATACCCTGTCCTCACAGACCGGATCTGAGCCATGTATCTACCCATGAGCCTACGGGATGGGATCAGCCTTACTTTAGCCCAATAAATGCAATTTTCTAAAAAGAAACTTGGGAGGGTATTATTGGGCCAAAGAGAAATTAATACTGAGCAGGTAAAATCAACACGGTCTGCCACGCTGTCTTCAGTTTCTTTAGTCTACTAGCATATCCCAAGGATGAGTTTACAATGACCCCACTTGAGACTTGGAGTAGCACCCTAAGTCAGTAGTACTAGAAAAAAATCTGAATGCTTTCAAACAATATTCCCTAAGCATATTTCATTACACATCACTGCATTTGGGATTTAACTAGATGCTGCTGAGGAAAGGAGTATCTTGTAAAACCAAAGTGTTTTGTTTGTTGTTTGGGAAGTACTGAACCCAAGTCAGGCAAGTTTCTGAACCACAGGACTTTTTCAGAGCCTTTTAAATATACTAATAATTATCATGAATCCCCAAGATTGAGTGTGTAGTCTTCAGTACTTACCAATCCCCCAGATACACTTTAGGAAATGTCACCTTATAAAATGTCCATCCAAAAACAAACAAACAAAAAATTAAAAAATAAGGAAATAAAATTTCCATCACATGGTGGGACATAAAACTAAATTTTGTTTAGGAGGCAGAGAGGGAGAGAGAAGCAGGGAGCATAAAGAATACAGATATCAGGACTGCTGAAAATTAGTTTTTGCCAATTTTAAGAGCTTTAGCCTCATTTGACATAATAACCAGTTTAACCTCAGCTGGCAGACAGCAGAAGATTCCAGGCTGAAAGGATAGGGCCCGCTGTGGCTAGCTGTGGTAAAGACTAAGGAAATATGTTTAAGATCAAGAAAGAAAGGAGAATCTGTAGTCCAAATCACCAAATTCAAGAGATGTAACAAAATCTAGCAATTACAGGGGCAGGCCAGTGCATAAGGGATCTGATCTCAGGAGTAGGGAAGGGAGGGGTGGAGTGTGCAGAGAGATTTCTGGAATATCAGGTGAATGTCTACACCATGGATCAGGGGGGTCTATCTCAGTTAACAGAATATATAGTATAACGTGGGACAAATCCTGGGAAAAACAACCTACTTGCTTATGATAGGGGTACAGATCCAAGATCCAATTCTGCAACTAAAGTGGAAGCCAGGAGCCAAGGATCTGAGTAGAGAGCCAGGAAAAGTCAAACTTGGGGAAACAAGGGACTGACAGTCACAAATTTTTGAGAGTTTACATCCATGTGCAGGTCCATCAACTAGGGGAAGCCAGCAGAATTCAAGACCAAATGTACCATCAGGAAAGGAACTTGTGTCACACAGACCTTTCTCCTTTACCTTCTCAGCCTCATCTGCTGCAACTGCCCCTTGCCCATCATACTCCAACCAAAAGGCCAGTGGTAACTACACCCTAGACCTAGCTCAGAAAAGAACTTTGTTTTAGTTTATTAAAACTGACAAAATGCAACCTACCGGTTGTAATGGGGGGTTAGTAGCTCACAAGTTTGTAGTTCTGAGGCTGTGAAAAATATCCAAATCAAGGCATCAACATGATAATACCTTCTCCAAAAGAATGGTTGCCAGCAAGCCTCAGTTCCTGTCACATGGCCAGGCACATGGAGAAGTCTGTTGGTCTCTTCTTTCTCACGCAGGTTTAGTTGCTTACAGCTTCGGGCATCAGTGGCCTCCTCCCTGTTTCTGTGGCTTTCTTTCTGAGCTTCTGTGTGTCCTCTCTCAGCCTCTCTGAGGCTTTTTCCTTCATTTGCTCTCTGTCTTTTATCCTCCCATAAAGGACTCCAGTAAGAGGATTAAGACCCACCCTGAATCAAGTGGGCCACATCTTAATTTAAGAGCCTACTCAACAATCCTACTCAACAAAAATCCTACTTCCAATATGTCCACACCCACAGACCTGGTTAACATTTAAGAACATGATGTTTTCTGAGGGGCACACAGCTTCAAACCATCACAACCTCCTTCAAAAAGCCCTTCCTGCTCTCCCTCTACATCCTTCCCCCTCTCAGGCAGTTAGGTAGCTTCCCTCATACTTCCATAGCACCTTTATATAACACTTCCTATGTACTCTGCTGTACCAAATGTCAATGTTCATGTCTCTTCCATTGGAACACAGTGAGAGTGCAATAAATGTTTGTTGAACAAAACTGACCTATTGCAACAAAGCACACACAGAGTTAACTGACTACCATATAAAGTCAGAACTGAGTTTAGTATGTAACACATTTACTTTCTACTTGTAAATGCTAAAAGGATACCCTTTCACATATCATTCTCATGCCATTTGACCTCCCAAAATAAAATTGAGCACACCGTGTCAAGAGGGCTAAGGCATCTTTCTGACACATGGTAATTATCCTTAAAAGTTATACCTCCCAATGAATCCTCGAAAAAACACCACAGCTCAGATTCTGGCAGTGTTCATAAATCACCAATTCTGGCCCGTCAGAAGTTTTGGAAGTTAGCAAGGACACTTGACAGAATTACTGCTTTTATTAATGCCACAGACTTGCATTATTTATTTAAGATCACTCAGATCTGAAAACATGTACTCCAATCGAGCCTGCACCTAAATCACAAGGAATGGTAAAGGTCCACTCCTGACAGCAAGTCCTTGCTATTTGCTACTGTTCTGAAGAAGCCCCCCCAGGGATGTCATGAGCTGGTTAAACTCCAAGAAGAATAAGGATGAGTAAAAGCATCTTTCC
The DNA here is from genome assembly GCA_004026745.1 of Myrmecophaga tridactyla. NCBI lineage: Eukaryota > Metazoa > Chordata > Mammalia > Pilosa > Myrmecophagidae > Myrmecophaga > Myrmecophaga tridactyla. The sequence goes on from PVIY010043759.1 coordinate 3,475, forward strand.
CATTCCAAGTGCTATAAATGCTAAACACATGTTTTACAGTTCAATTGTTTTAAACTATTTTCCAATGTGACCTTTGTAAATATTTGCATGTCCCTCCCACTCCGAGTAGTAACTGACCATTAGCTAGAGCTCCCTTGGGAGTCCTAATGAGGAAGCGCTCCCAGCGCGTGAACTCTGCCCCGAGATTAAGTCAGACCCTTTAAGGAAGTGTGCTACCTTTCCCAGGTCACAAGGCTTCCAATTAGACTGTAATTACTAGTACAATAAATTATTCAACATGACCTGAAAAGAAAGCTTCCCAAACCTGAAGAGACAGATGGAACCTCAGAGCTGGGAAGTGCTTTAGAAATCATCTAGTTTGAAACCCTCACTTCACAGATTAAAAAAAGGAAGGTGCAAAGAACTGAATAGAGAAATCCAGGTTGATGGGACACACTTTCAGCTCTAATCTATTGAGTCGCAGTTGAGTACTGCTGTCAAGTTACAAATTGGGTTGTTTTCTTGTTCTCTCCTTCTCTGTTCCCACTGTGTTCTTTTCCTCTTCCAGCCACTGAAACAGGGTTTTCTGCAGTATCCATTTCCATCTTTTTCCAATCCTAACCCAACACCCCAATAAATCAAGCTACCACCACTGCCCAAATCCAGAGTATACTTTCCAACCTTTGGATATGCTTTCCCTCTGCCCAGGATACTCTTTTTCCCCTGAGAATCCTGAGAGCTGCTCAGCCTTTCCTGCTCAACTTAAGTCTTACTTGATTCTCCATTGCAGAGCTAATTGTTTTCTCTTATGTTACCATGATCATTACCCGTTAACACTGTAGTATAGCACCTGTGGTGCTGAATTTTAATTCTTGGTTTACACATCTTTAAAAAGGAGACACAGGATGCCCAGGTGGTTCAGTGGTAGAATGCTCGCCTTCCATACAGGAGACCCGGGTTCAATTCCTGGACCATGCACCACTACCACCTCCCCCCAAAAAAGGGAGACACAAGGCCTGGACCATGGTGATCCCAGCTGCCACTCCCAGAGTCTCTACTTCAACTCTACTCTAATAAATCCCAAATCCATATTCCCTGGACCAATTACCCTGCACATTCCAACTCTCTGCTTAATCTCAACATCTCAAACTCAACACTTCCAAAACTGAAGATATTGTTTCGGTGCCCATGCACCCACCACACCAAAATCTACTCGAGGTCATCATCTGTCCATCTCCATTAATGCCATTATGATCCTGCCTTTGTCACCCAAATTTAAAACCTCAGGTTTTCATTGACTCCCCTTCTCATTTGCCTCTGAACAATTGTCAAACTCTTTTATTCTACTTTGACCATTATTTTAGCAGTTTATCACCCCTCTTCCTTTCATTGGGAGCACAGCCTAAATTCAGGCCCTCATTACCTCCTGTTTGACCACTGTCAGAATGTTCTACTCTGTTCTCTCAGTCCCTGCTCTCTCCCCCCCAAGCCACACAACGCACTCCTATTAGAGCCATTGTTTCTAAGGCAGCTTGGTCATGTCATTCCCTTCAATGACTCTTCCTTCCCCACAGTCCAAACTCTTTAGCATTGCATTCAAGGTCCTCTGTAATTCTACATCAACTGTGTTTCCATCCCTACTTCCAACTATTCCAACTGTTCATTCTAACTCCAACCGCAACTTCTCATCACCACTCACCTCATTTTCTGACATTTCCTCTTATAGGCCCTTCCCATTAACTCTCAGCTAAGTTTCATCTCAGTATGTCACATATTCCATTAATTCTAAGCAAGAAGTAGTCAACCTCAAGTTCTACAAAACATCTGGTTTATAACTTTATCTAATAATGATTTATTTTTTTCCTGTGTTGTTTTGGGTTGGAAAAGGATTATGGGTCATTCTCGGGTTGGGAAATTAACACCATCTATAGAAATCCCAACATCCCCACGGTACCCATCTTAATAATCGACCCATTGTAGGCACTTAATACATGTATGTTGGATTGAATTTGATTATACAAGAAACAGAAATGTACGTAATTATCAAATTCATGAATTCTAAGTCTCACATCTTATAATCAAAGACATTTAATTAACTAGCAGTATTTTTCTTTTTCTTAACGCTACAAAAAATAACAGTGGCTCTGGCAATAGAAAGTATCTTATATTTAAGAAGATAAGATGCTATAGAATAGTCTAACTTTAGGCCACTTTATAAGAAAGCCAACTGCAGGTGAAAAACACAATCACTATTACCACAAGACAAAGAGAACTGGCCCACCAATTATTATGCAACTAAAGGAAATATACCCTTCCCTTCCAAGTATCTCTTAGTCTACTATACACAGTTCATCATCTAATAGTAATCTAAGGTGATCTCAGTGGACATAAGATGCTTGAGGGATAAAGCTGAATCTGACTACTCTGATGTGGTTAGCATAGCATCTTACATATAGTAGGTGATACATTAGTATTTAGTTATTTATTCATCTTTTGGGTAGGTCTGTTAAAATACTTAGAACTGGAGTCTGTAGAGCTGACCCAAAACACAACAGAACTCAATCTGAGTCACAGTTAAAGTAAAGAAATTCTATTCAAATCCTTATCTCCATCATCTATAGGGCCACTGTGATAGATGCAGTCTGATTTGTCATAATCAACATTAGCCTCACTAACATTTATTGAGCACTGACTCTGGCCAGACCAGGTGGAACTGAGTCCTTTGCCTGAAATATTTAACTCAATCTTCAAACATGGGCTAGTAATAAAAAGTCTGAGTCCATTTTTTGATGTTTGCTGACAGCTTTTAAGATTCATGGCTGCCTCTTCCCCTTCTGCCCCACATCTGGGCAAGATCATAAAAAAAGGCTGGGTACTCCCTCCTTTGGTGGTAAGAGATTCAAACCACATAAGCCCCTACCCACCCATGAGAACAATTACCCCATTTATTAACCACAATAAGAACCCCAAGCCAGTCTTCTTTCCCTGCTCTCTCAAGCCAATTTCAGACCTGCTTCAGAACCCTGCCATGATCTCTCCAGAAAGTCTCATTATATAACTAATAAATCTTTCCATACTCTCTTGGTTGTGTGTGGCATCATCAGTCTGAATCAAATTTTGGGTGGGGATCCCTCCTGTCTCTGAAGGATGTCTACAACAAAAGTGGATACTGTCATTACCTACCTCCCTCAACCTAAGAGAAAATAGATTTACAGCTCACTCAAGGTTGAACAGGCAGTAAATTGCAGAACTGTCTCCAGAGCCAGTGCTCTGAACCCCAATAAGTCATCCTCTCCTGATTGGATTATTGATGAGAGCCTTCCACCTGGTCGTGGTGCCTTTAGTTTCCCCTCCCTCTAATCCCTTCTCCAAACAACAACAATAACAACAAAGTAACAACTAATATTTGAATAGGCATTTTCCTTTTGCTCATAGCTCTTCATCATAGCAGAAGGTTACATGGCGCCAACTTACTTTTCTAGACTGAACTGAACATCCCTCCCCAGACAGCCTGTTCACTTCTTGGTACTTTCACAGAATTGTTTCCATACACCTCATTATAAGAATGACCTGCTAAAATGAAATTATTTGTTCACAGATCTATCTCCCCCACTAAATTCTGTGCTTCTAATGCAATGCCTATCGCACAAGGAAAGAAAAAGCAATCTCATGAAAGAGAGACGGCAGTAGAAAGATGTTATGGGAGCCTGATGAAAATAGAGGCAGTATTGTCCCATTAACCTCAGTAACAACACTCACCCAAGAACATTATATTGCATTTGCCCAAAGTACTCGTAACTTAATTTATTAATACATTTATTATAAATTCATTTGCTTATTTCTTCCAAGAGCCTTTGGAGTCTCATATTGTACACTTAAATTTTGAAATTCCAACTGGTCTTGCCTCCAATTTCTCCTTCTTCTAGTCCGAGATATGAATTTTCACATAAAGAAAATCACTGCTTCTAGTGCATTATCTGTTTTTCATTCGGGACCAGTGGAGAGTAGGAAATGTTAGCCATCTATCCATGCCCTTATTGAACTCAGTAAGTTCTATCTCCCATTCAAACCTTTTCCTCCCATCTCCGTGATGTGTAAGAAGTTGTGACAAAATGAGGTAGTTTCCTATCTGGGTGACATCACAAAAATAAGGACTTTCACATTATGAAGTCCATATCTTAGCATGGCCCCAGGAAAGTGAAAAGACATCCCTTCCCCAAGTATTGTGAACATGGTTTCCTACAGATGCTTTCAGTTCTGCTTTGGATGAAGAAGAAATTGAGTGGTATGGGAGGTCCAAACTCCCTTTCTTAGAAACGGGAGGATCTAGCCCAGGAAAGGTAAACCTTCTCATTGTTATTTGACCCTCATCAGATTCATTTCCAACCAATTATGGATATGTCATTCTTTTCTCTAGTTTGCAGTATTTTCCAGCAGGAAGGGAGGAAGGCATAACCCATGGTACTCCCTTCCCCTTCAGAGTCCATTGAACTTAAGTTTTCATATGTAAGAAACAGCACATGTGACAGCAACATCTCCCCAAAAGGACTTGATACTTTGAACTAACCCACTGAGAAATGCTCTGGCTGTTTTCTCTGAAATTACTAATCTCATATTATTGGTCAAACTCATGAGACAGTTGAATCAAATAACCATTTTAATCAATCCAATACCTTGTTTAAACCACTGAGCTCCCTCACTGTCTAAATTCATTGGTTATTTAGCATTCTATGGACACAGACTATATCATTCAATACCAAGAGCAACAGAATGGTGATGAAAATGAAGCAGTTGTGTTCCAATAACATCAGTGACCCAATAATAATCAAGGTTACTATAACTTCAAAATAAGAACCGTCTCAGTTTATTGATAATAAAACTATAACCAGAGCTTAGTATCTTTCCTACAATCATGAAGTTATTCTCTTGCAAAACTGGTATAATTCGTTCCCTGTTCTTTCTGTACAGGTAATTTAACTCTGTAAGAAGTTCCTTTTATGGAATTGTTTATCTAAAGCATTGCATTGAGCTACCTCTCATGAACTCATCTGAATAAGGAAGGTATTATTGCAGTCTTTACTGGTTACTTCAGTCTGATAACTAGATCGGAGACAGCATAGGATTTGGAGGACAGACTCTAGGACGTTTGAGGCTGGACTCTGGGGTGTGAAATGAAAGCCTGTATACATGAAGTAACTCAAGTAGAAAAATGGATGGTGCTAACTCCATTGGCTAACTTGGATACAAAGGACCTAGAGTGTAATTTCTGTGTAAATGTAGGACTTTTCAAAGAATCTAAGACCAGCAAAGCATGCCCATTTTCCATTGTGGATTTACAGGTATTATTTAATTTGCACATGCATATCTGGGGGAGTGTATAGAAACAAGCAAACTAAAAAGGAGAGCTGATGTTAAAAACTTGCTCCTTAATGCTCTCCTAATTTGTTTAAGTTTCTAATCGAGTAAATGAAAATATTGCTTAATCACACTTAGGAAGGTCTACCTGGGAAATTGGTATGTGAAGGAATTAAAACTATGTATTGCTTAAAATTCTTTTGGTTTATAATCTGATACAAGGCCAAGCCAAAGGTTTCAGATCCTGTACTTCTTTGTAAGATGACTAGAATAAATGAAGGAGGAAAATGATTTCTAGCTATGGTGAGACGTTTAGATTTTGCCCAATTTCTGGGCTTAATAATAGTCCTATTTGTAGTATTATCTGTGCCCATTATGCCTGCTTTCTTATTTTAAATCTCAACTTATAGTCAGTCTCCCCAGTCTCGGAATAAAAACAATTTTAAGGACACCTAAAGGATTTACCTTAAGGTACAGGGAGGTATCCACATCCCTGGTGGCAAAATGAGGCACAAAGTATGACTTAAGGACAGCTAAATAAATGGAAACATTGTTACGTGAGAAGTCTATATTATAATAATTTTGAATAAGTTGCTCATATTTATTAATAGGGATAATTATGTATATACATGTGTATCTGGCCTGAATCCTAGATTCTTCATTTCATTTTCTTGTACATGCAGGGCAGTGAACAGACCCGTGTCTCATCACGCAGGCTAATCATGCAGGCTAATTCAGATTTCCAGACAGTGAGAACTATGTGGTTTCCCATGATTGGGAGAACTATCTGTCAAATCAGGGATGCTGACAAGTAACCTAGATTCCTTCCATCTTCCGTCTTCTATGGAAGACAGAACCATCATGCCCCAAATAACCTTGAGAAGCTGTGAGAATCACTATACAACATAAAATCATAACATTGAAAGACACCATAGCAATTGTTGAGTCCAATCGTCCAATAAATGTATAAATTCCCTAGACACTGTTTCCAAGCAGGTCTGGAGTCTGCTTCAACGTTTCCAATAATGATTTGTCCAAATATGAGTTTTACTTTCCAAAAGGAGAATTATAATATCTGTGCTGGTTTGAAAGTGACAGAAACGCTGCATCCTTTAACCCTGATTCAATATTGTAGAGTGGAAACCTTTGACTAGATTGTTTCCATGAAAATTGACCCACTCAGTTGTGGGTATTGCCTTTTGATTAGATGGAGATGTGACTCTGCTCTTTCAAAGTAGATCTTGATGAGTTACTGGACTTTTTAAAAGGGAAAACATTTAGAGACACGTTTTAGAGAAATCTCAGATGCAGATACAGATGCAGACTCAGACATGTGGAAATGCAGAAGCCCCAGGAGATGCCAGTCGCTTAAGAACTGAAAGAAACAAACATTTGAAGCCAACTAAACTGTGGACTTTGGAGATTCAGTGACCAGCAGACGTTGCTATCTGCCTTTCCGTGAGATACTAAGCAAGCCAGAAACCAGAGTTGTGTCCTGGAGGAGCTAAGTGAAGGCCCACAGACACTTAGAGAGGAAACCACTGGCATCAGAAGCTGGAACCAGAACTGGGAACAAGAACCAGCAGATGCCAATCATGTGCCTTTCCAAGAGACAGACATTGGCCTTTCTTGAGTCAAGATATCTTTCTCTGGATGCCTTGTTTTGAATATTTTTATGGTCTTAGAACTGCAAACTTATAACTTGATAAATTCCCATCTTAAAAGCCATTCCGTGTCTGGTATATTACATTCCAGCAGCATTTAGAAAACTGATACAATATCTTTCATTTACAACACACTTTTAAAAACATTTCTTAAAGTGTTGTCTATGGACCCCAAGAATTCCTGGTGACCCTTTCAGGGGGTCGTGGAGGTCAAAACTATTTTCATAGTAAAATGAAGATACTATTTGCTTTCCTTACTGTGTTGACATTGCCGTGAATGGTGCAAAAGTTAAGGTGGGACATATTGCTGGTACCATGGCACAAATCAAGAAGTGGTACCAGACTGAGCTAAGAAGCATATATTCCTAATTACCACCCACTCATTCATCGTTAAAAAAAAAAAAAGCCCATTTTATTTAATGGCCTTGATGAAGTAGTAAGATTTAATTTATAAAATCTTAACTCTTGCATACACATTTTTAAAAATATTCTGCTTGACAAAATGGGAGGAATACATAAAGTATGTCTGCTGCCTGCCTTGAAGAAAAGCACTTGTGCAATTGTTTGTGCTCCAAGCTATATTAGTCACTTTTTTCATGGAGCGTCATTTTTATTTGAAAAAATGACTAACAAACTAGCTCTGGTTACTCAGACTTGGGTATTCAGCAGACATTTTTCAAAAATCAATTATATAAATCTGTCAGTTCAAAGTAAACAACTAACAATATTTGTTGCCAATGACAAGATTCATGGTAAATAGGGGTTGAACTAAGGTGATTGTACTTCCTAACAAACAGCAATGTCTCCACCAGTGAAGAGAATGAATTCCAAGTGCAAGATTTGCTTCCAGAAACTTCCTTACCATACACAGACTTGGCCCAAAGCATAGGGAGTAACACAGGATATTTTGCACTCTGCTTCATAGGTGGCAAGATATTTTCCCTGCTCCAGGTGACACAAGCTCCAAGTCTCCAATTCTCTGTGCCTATTCAGAAAGCTCATTTGATAAAACCAAGGATGCATCCAACACAGCTCAGCAGAACTTTCCCTTCCCTCAGGCAGCGAGGTCCTGAGAGTGTGGCCCTCCCTATAGCTGAGCAGGCCCAGCCCACCGAAAAGGAAAAGGGACCCAAGACAGGCCCTCTGCCTCATTTCATTCCCCATCACTGCCAGCACCAGAAACTCAGGGCTGAGAGTGCAGAAATGTCCTGGCTTTCTCCAGGTCAGTTTCTTTCAAAGGAAAAGTTTATTCCAATGTTGGCTTCAATATTTAAGAAAAAAAAATGTGAGAAAGAAATTGGGAGGAGAGAAAAGTCACTTTAATTACAAAAGAAAAAAAAAAGGAGCAAGGGAAGCACAAGGAAATATAGCCATTTGTGCGGGGTTTTGCTCTTGTTTTTATTTTTTATCTATTTGTTTTGTTTTCATGGTATGGCTTTTAAAGGAAAAAGAAATTAAAACTGCATAAAGCAGAGAGAAGTTGAGAGATTTCTCATGAACAGAGTTTAAATAGCAACTAACAGAACAATTTCTTAAATAAAACTGTTTAATAATAACCCCGCAGTCGAAATCACGACTGCTAAGAGAAACAGAACACCAGGCACAATAGTCATTTTGAATTTCCTAGGAACCACATCTTAAAAATGTAAAATGAAGTAGCTGAAATTAATTTTAATATTTTACTTAACCCAATATACCCCAAATACTATTATTTCAACAGGTAATCAATATAAAAATAATGACATATTTTACATTTTTTCTGCATACTAAGTCTTTGCAATCTGGTATGTATTTTACATTTGCAGCACATTTCAATTCAGACTAACCATATCTTAAGTGCTCAAGAGCTACGCATAACAATGTACTGGAGAGCACAGATCTAGATGAGTGATTGTTGCCTTTAGAAATCAAAGCAACTGTGAAACTGGGGGTTCCAGAGCTCAAGTTGAGTGGCTGGTCTTTAGGTATACACAAGTTACCCCAGGAAAAAAACAGCCAGAGCCAGACACCAAGGGTCACCTGTGTCAGCCCCAGAAACTGACCATACGGCGCTTACAGGGAAAGAAATCTCCTTGAGAACAACCTGTCAGCATCAGCAGTTTGGTGAGGATTTCCTAGTTCATTAATTCCTAGCAGAATTTCTTTGGAATGGCTCCCTTAGAATGCCACTATTCTCTTACCTCCTCCGGCTTCCTGTGCTTTAAGTTTCCATGGACTCTAACCACAGACCTGGGCTGGGGTGGAGGGGGCAAGGAAGAAACTGTTTTTCTTGCCACAGCCTCATTGTCAAGGGTAAACAACTTAGCAAGCATACCAAATCCAGCCAACTTACTTTCTGATCTACCAAAACCGTAGGCAAACTAAAAACAAACAAATCCAAAAAGAAAAAAAAAAAAAAAGATGAAGAAATAAGGAAGCAATTACATAAGGAAAAAAGTTTCCCTTAATTCCCAAAGGACAACAAACAACAGTAGAGCACTAAATAAATAAATAAGCTTCAGTAGTAAAAATGAGTGTCCCTTTTAGTATAGAAGTACACCTGCAGCACAGATTGGACATTAGGTATTGAAAAATCGGGAAAAAAAATTAATGAGTTAAGAAAATTTTCATAGCCTGTTGAGCAGCTGAGACATTCTGTAGCAAGTTTCCCATTTTCTGGGGAATTTAAAATTCAATCTCATGGACTTTTATGGATGTTCTTTTTCCACAATTGAAGTAAGAAACTCTCAGGAGTTCATGAGGCATTCAACCAGTCTAAGGTTAAATGGTGAAAGGTGCCTTTGACAGATCCACCCTCTCCTTCCTGCAATTCTAGCTTCCTTGCCAGGTACCCACTGCTTCCAAGCTTCAGCTTCCACCATCCTAAGAGGACAGCTCAGTAGATACATTCGCACTGAAACATTGTAGCTGTAGTGAAACCTATCTTTGCTTGCCTCATATTCTTTCTCTTTTCCTCTGGCAACAGCCCTGCCTTTCTCAGGTGAGAGGTCCCTTCCTCTCTCAGTGCCTGTGGCTGAGCTGGAGCTGATCCAACCCCAAAATCCAATGTAGCTGGATGACTTGGCACCTATGAGCAGCACATTCCCTGGACTGCAGCGACTGCCTGAGGAATGGGTGCGTGAGCCAAGTCAGTCAGCTCAGCCTTTACCTCAAGGACTTCACCTAAAGCAACAAGGAATGTGTTGATGATAGAATATTGCATTTGTTTAACCTTCTAGGAAAAGACCACCCTGCCACCACCAGAAGAGACCAATACTTAACTCAAAGGAAGAGATCACCCAGGAAGAAATTTCAGGCACGTTGGCGAATTAGTGAAGCTGATATTTGCAAGCAGAAAGTTTTCCCAGCACTATGTAGGTTCTGCGTTGTCTCTGGGTGAGGTCAATTTTGCTGTCTTTTCTTACCCAATCTACTGAGTTTTCATTCCTATTTAAGCCCAAAGTAGAAAGTATCATAATGAGCCAGATGTGTTTCCTTAGAACAAGCCCAGGGATGGGTTCCCACAACTATGCAAAGAAACAGCCATCCTGACTCAACTAAGGATTGAGAAAAATAAATGTTTCCTACAAAAAGGATGATTACATTTTACATTGAACTTCCATGTTTTTTAATTCAATGACCATTATTAAATCATCTGCATGGCACAGAGGGAAATAACACAGTCTCTCCTGAGGCTCACAGCAGCTGCCAATAAAGGAGGCAGAGAACGTAAATGCCAGCCCTGCCCCTATTACTGCCACCATGAACACTGTCACCCAAGATAAAACTACTCGCTAGCCTTATTCATTCCTCCTTGGCCTCCAGAAATGCTCTCTATACTCTCAACACTTTCAAGGTCGTGAGAATGGGTTTCTCCAGAGTACCTGAAGGGGGCAGGAGCTGGGACCGCCTTTCATTCTTTGTGAAGACAACTCAGAGGCATATTGAATTTAAGATTTATATTGTATTTTCATTGAGAGTGGGGAAATCATCCACTCAACAAAACATTATTGGAGTGCTTACTATATATAGGTCAGATACTGAAACAGCACACAGTCTTCAAGCTGCCCAGGTTCCTGTGGGTAATGAACTAACTTGTAAACCAGACCTTTGAAGATATTACTTACCTATGATGAGGCCAAATTGAATGGGGGAGGGGAGTCCTTAATCCAGCAGGCTGGAGTCCTTATAAGGCAGAGGAAATTTGGATGCAGTAAATCAGAGAAAGCCAGGAGGAAATCAAGTTCATCTCCATGTGACAGAGACTGCCATCACCAGAACACTACCCACTCCAGCAGAAAGCATGTCCTTGTTGATATCTTGATTTTGGATTTCTACCTTCCAAATTGTGAGTCAATAAATTCCTGTTGTTTGAGCCAATCAGTGTATGGTATTTGTCGAAGCAGCTCTGGCAAACTATGACACTTCAAATACCTAGCCATAGTTTCTTATAGGAATCTTTCCTGACCTCCATCTCATGCATCCCACTATCTTCCTTTGAGGATGTCAAGTAAGAGGCACCTGAAAGGAATTCCAGCTACATCAGAGGGTTTTATGAAGTATCCGCCAAATGCCAGGTATTTGGTATCCTGGTTGTAGGACATGTCAGCCTCTTAGTAATTCCTACTTGTTCTCAGAGTTTCCAGATTGGAGAATACTATCTCCAAAGGTAAGGAGAACCCTTTCATTTCCATGCAACTAGTTTCTGTACATCTAGTTCCTTCTCTTCTCTTTGCAGTAAGTACAGTCATATCTTGTCATTCCATAGTATTGAGTGGAAATGGGGAGAGACGTTATCAACAATAAAGGAGTCCCAAGGCCTCTAGGCTAATTTTGAAGGACTCAGAATGACATGTACTCTTGACAAATAGAGTCAAGATAATGGATACAAAACCTATGATAAACCTATCTGTAGAGTGCCAAAAGACAGCATACTTCAGTTTTTTTCAAATTAATGTACTTTTCCTTTAGTGTTATTGTTAAAAATATGTTCATTTGTCACCAAAGTAGGATGAAAATTTCATTATATTTTTAATAAAAATATACAGTAATTCAAGTAAATAAATATGTTCATATCATGAGTCTATGAGCAATTAGTGATCACATTGGTATTTTTCTATTGAAGGGCCCTGTCTTCTCCTATGTTCTCTTTTTTATGAGGTCCCTTCCTCTCCCGCCATTTCCATCACACCTCTAGATTGATAAAACCCAATCTTGCAAATGAAGATGTCCTGTCATATCCAAATTGGCAGTCATTATTTTCCCATTAGTTACAGTTTGCTAAAGCTGCCAGAAAGCAATATACCAGAAAAAGATTGGCTTTTACAAAGTGGATTTATTAAGTTGCAATTTACAGTTCTTAGGCCATGAAAATGTCCAAATTAAGGCATTAAGAGGAAGATACCTTGACACTGGAGAAAGGCTGTTGCCATCTGGAGTTCCTTTGTTACAAGAAAAGGCACACGATGATGTCTGCCAGTCCCTTGCTCCAGGGTTCCTTTGCTCTCAGCCCCTGTTTCCAGTGGCTTTCTCTCTGAACATCTGTGGGTCCTTGCTTGCTTCTCAAGGGACACCTCTCTGAGGTCTCTGTGGCCTGTTGGTCTCCTATCAGCATCTCCAGGGCATCTCTCTCCCTCTGTGTCCTTCACTTGGTTTTATCTCTCTGCTCTCTGTATCAGCTCTGAGCTCTCTCTATGCTTTCTGTCTTATTCTCTTCAGAAAGGAATCCAGTAAAAGGATTAGGGCCCACAATGAATGGGTGGGTTCACACCTCCATGGAAACAACCTAATGAAAAGTTCCCACCCAACAATAGGTCTGCAACCACAAGATTGGATGGAAAGAGCATGGCTTTTTGGGGGTACATAACAGTTTAAAACCAGCTCACCATCTTAATCTGATCTTCTTTTGTATTCCCTTGCTCAGTTAATGTCATTAACCATATCACATCATCTAAACTGAAAGTCACTTTAATCCCCTAGACCTTCGCACTTCCACTGAACTGAATCAGTCATCAAGATGAGTTGATTCTATCTTTGAAGTATGTCTTGGTTCTATTCTCTTCTTCCTCAGTCCCTTGAAATAGTCACCTTGTGCTATTTCAAGACCTCAACATCCCTCTCCTGTACAATCAAACCATCTCCACCTACCACAACTGCTGGGACAAATATCCCCAATTACAGCCTCCCCTTCATTCAAGGTAACATTCAAGGTGAATGAAAGGTGACTCCTCAGGTCACCTTTCTATAACATTTACATGCTCATGTTTTATTTTCCTACTCAGAAATCTTTCAGGTAAACAGAATAATATTTAAAGTCCTTAGCATTGCCACCTCCTCTGAGAAGCCTTCCTAGACAGCCTCACTTGCCCAATCACAGGATTATACATCTCTGCTGTACCCAATATTTTATATGCAAATCTTCAATTACAGTTATTTATGTGTCTCTGTCTTCTCTACATAGCCCTACGGCATGAATTCCTTAAGATTACAGACTTTGTCTTATGCGTCTTTGAGTCCAAAATGCCTGACAGGGAAGCAGACAAAAGTGCTCAAAGATGTGTGTCAAATCCATCAGCCTCCACAAACTGGTACCAACCTATCTTCCCATGATTCTACAGACTCTTCACCATCCCTCTATTCCAGCCATTTAAGATGGCTTACTGAGGTATGGTTTTTTTGTTTGCTTGTCTGTTTGTTTGGGTGACTATGGGATGCAACAAGAAAGGAAAATATCCCATGAAATCAGGAAATGGACCCATGACCCCACCAAGCCATACCAAGACTGGAGCTAGAGAATGGTCTGGCTGCAGATCCCAGCAGTTGGGAAGCATGGGTAGTGGGGAAGCTTTACTCTAAGATCCTACTAGTTGTGTGGCCCAGCTTTACACTGCATATCTATTGCTGGTACCATCTAGCTTCTTCAACCTCAATGCCCCATAGTTTTTCCCATTGCATAATTTCTGCTTCTTCAAGACATCAACTTCTTCATAACATCCTCTTACGCATAATTCTCTTCTATACTGATGGTTTCTCCTGGTGCACAATCCTCTCAGCTTTACTTCCCAAACCTAACTGCCAGATTCTTTATTTTACAATGTTGGTTCCCATGATCAAGAACCTAATCAACACAGTTCTTCCCTGTTTGTACAGAGCTTTTCAGTCCAAGACACAAGCCAGTCTGTGTATTGGCTGCCTTTGGATCAGCACCATCTCTGGTCCAATTAACATGTCCTGGAGCAGCAGGTCACGTAATACAAAGAATGTCTGCTTGGGGCTGTTCCATCATCGTGAATGGGGCAGTCATTCTTAAAGGATGCTTCTATTTGTCCAGAATTAAACAATATCAAGTGCCCCAAACACTATACCAATTGACTCTGCTAAATTACTCCTTCAATTTCTCTGTTGAAACATCATCCTTGGTAAGAGCCAATTCGAATAATACGTGTCTTATGAAAACTTTCTTGAATTTTTTCATTGGTATCAAGTGCTCCTTTTTCTACAATCCCAAAATGCTTAGTGCTTTTATTTTGGTATTTATCACACTCTGTCTTAGAGGGCAAATATTTATGTGTTTTATTTTTCTCATGGGTTTTAGATTTCTTAAAAGGCAAGGCCATAGCATTCCTATTTTATTTCCCCACAATACACCTAACATAGTGCTTTGAAAACTTCGATACTCAGTAAAATGTGCCAAATTAAATATGAATAGGTATTAAAGTCTAAAAAGAATTTAAAGATGCCAGTTGCTATGCAATAAGTCAATAATTATCCCTGAATTCTTTTTACTGAGTACAAATTGTCCTCAAAATATAGTCTATTTCTATTATAGTTTGTGATCCATTGCTGATTTTAAATCACTTTGTCTCTTCTAGGTCTCCATCAATTCCTCTCCAAATCTCTCAGGCTTACGCCTAGAAATAAAGGTCCTATAATGTAAGTCTTAATTTCAGTGGGAACAATCTGGCTATCAAGATCCCCAGGACATGGAGACCAGCTTTCAGCTGCAAACACCATTATGACTCTGCTTCTTAAATCCCCAAATTTGGACTTATTATTCAAAATTCAAAAACCTGAAATGTTATTTGCCACACATGAAATAGACTTTTGCCTTTTCATAAAAACATGTAAAGAATTTCGTTTACCTCACAAACTCATACATATTTGTATGTCTTGTATGATGAGTCATATCAACCGCTTGCATGAGGACTAATTAAGCAATCTGGTATTTGCTTTGAAGACTAAGCCACTCTTAATAATTTTGTATTACTAGCTATCTAAGTTATTCAGTTTTTAAAAAGCTTCTACCAATTGTTAAGTTTTAAAAGAGCTTCTACCATTAGATAGAGCTTTCATAAAAGAGATTAAGAATTTGCCAGTCTTCTAGACCTAGAGATGCCCACAATTCTTGATTATTAATTATCGATTTCCTTGTCTTCAATTTCCTATTCTTTCTTTGTGCTTGCTTTCGTTCTTTCTGACCTCCCCCCACCCCCACCCCCATCAAAGGCTGAATGGGACAGATAGTGTTTTGGTTTGTTAAAGCTGCCAGAATGCCATATACCAGAAATGGAATGCCTTTTGAATTTATTACTTGCAAGTTTACAGTTCTGAGGCCATGAAAATGTCCAATTAAGGCACCAACAGGAGATTACCTTCACTCAATAAAGCTATTGCTGTCCGGAACACCTCTGTCAGCTGGGAAGGTACCTCGTGACGTCTGCTCGCTTTCTTTCCCGGCTTCTCATTTCATAGGGCTTCCCCAGGGGCAGGTTGTCCTTCTGCATCTCCAAAGGTCTCTGGGCTGTGTGGTCTCTGAAGCTTTTTCCAAAATGGTTCCCTCTTAAAGGACTCCAGTAAGCAACCCCACCTTGAATGGGTGGAGACGCATCTCCATGGAAATCACCTAATCAAAAGGACCCACCCCCAATATTGAATGAGAATTAAAGAACACGGCTTTTCTGAGGTACACAACAGTTTCAAACCAGCACAAATAGTGATGGTGAAAAGATAAATAACATTTTAAAACACACTGTTATAATTATTAGTTTCATCATGGTCTTTGGTCCTTTACACACAAAAAAAGTGTTTGCCACATGACACTTCTTGCTGTAGTCATACTGTAATGTCCCACTGCAGCTTGTAATGCTATCAGTGAACTTGCTTAGTTCAGTGGGAAAGTGATTTGAACCCAATGACAAATAAAAGGCTATCAAGAATGCATGTTGGTTTTTCCACACTGCTGTTACCTTGTACACCGATCACTTTTTTTTTTTGGACCCATCAATTTTTAAAAGACAAAACAAAATCCCTGCAGGAGTACTCAATGATAAGATCAAATACTTGAATATTTCTTCTAGAGGAGTAGACTCCTACTGGAGGATTAATTTAGCAGGGTCCCCAAATGATCTGGGCTCCAGAATCCCTTTACACTCTTCAAATATATTGAGGACCCTAAAGAGCTTTGGTTTATGGGGGTTATTCCCGTTGATATTTACCATATTAGAAACTAAATCAGAGGACTTTTAAATATATATGTATTAAGTGATGTAAAATAACAATAAATTTATTGCATATTGATATAATGTAAATTTTATTAAAAGTAACTTTATTCCCCCAAACCAAAGAAAAATGTACTGAGAAGGACATCATTGTTTAACTTTTTTTTTTTTTTTTGCAAATCTCA
>PVIY010043760.1:0-20117 GCA_004026745.1 Myrmecophaga tridactyla
AAACACCTCCCGGGGAGCCTCATGAAACTGGAAGCCAGGAGAGAACGCTAGCAGATGACACCATGTTTGCCATGTGCCCTTCCACCTGAGAGAGAAGCCCTGACTGTGTTTGCCATGTGCCTTCTCACTTGAGAGAGAAACCTTGGACTTCATTGGCCTTCTTGAACCAAGGTATCTTTCCCTGGATGCCTTTGACTGGACATATCTATAGACTTGTTTTAATTGGGACATTTTCTCAGCCTTGGAGCTGTGAATTAGCAGCTCATTAAATTCCCCTTTTAAAAAGCCATTCCATTTGTGGTATATTGCATTCTTCCAGCTAGCAAACTAGAACAGATTTTGGTACCAGAAGTGGGGCACTGCTGCAGTTTGCAAATACCAACCTTGTTGGAACAGCTTTTTGAAAGGATATGGGGAACATTCTGGAAGAGTTGTGAGAAGCTCGATAGAGAAGGCCTAGAATGTGGCATATTTCTCAGGGACTGGAGCCTAGCCATACTTAAAGATTCTTTTAATCCTTCTCTATGTCTACCCCCTTTCCCCTCTTGTTGTAGACCGCCCAGTTCCATAGCTCACCACAAACCCACAACCCTTCCTGTTTTTCTCCTCCCTTCTCTAATTATAGCTCTACACCTGCCTAAAGCTTAGCAGCCTCCTAGCTTGTATGATTGGCTGTCACCTCCCTGACGTGCGAGCCCTAAACTCCGCCCCTTCCCCGAACGTACTTAAGCCCTACACCTCCCGAGCTCGAGGTCGTTGATCGAGCCCCAGGGTTTCCTAACCCCAAATGTCTCACTCCTTGGGTCCCCGGGTGGCCCATCCCGGTGTGTATCAATAAAAGCCTTAACCCGCATTTGGCCTCAGTGAAGACTTCTCTCGCCACCGCCGGCTGGGGAAAGCGCCGGCTCCGGCTTACCCAGGTTAATTCTCTGCGAGCTCGCCCCCAAACCCACCCAGTGTACCGGTTTGCCTGACACGGCTGAAGCAATCCGCGGCACTAGAATGCTTTAAAGAGACTGTTGGTACAAATGTGGACTCTAAAGACACTTCTGATAAAGCCTCAGACTTATTATAGACTAGAAGAAAGGTGATCCATTGTTTTAAAATGGAAGATAATCTGGCAAAATTGACTAGTGGCTTTGACTGGAAGGCAGATTTTAAAAGCCATGAACTTGGATATTTAGCAAAAGAGATCTCCAAATTATATGTGGAAAGTGCAGCCTGGTTTCTCCTCACAGCTTATAGTGAAATGTAACAGGAGAGAGATAAGCTGAAAACTGAACTCCTGGGTATTAAAGTCAGGATTGGACATGGAGTTATCCAGGAAGGATTTATGGAAACTCCTTATGTCTGATGGGCATGATCCAATGCTACTGCATAGAAAGCCAATGAGAGTGCTTTGGGACCTGTATAAACAGAGCCACTGCCAGTCTACACTTGGGGTTTCAGAGAAGAGACACATTGGAAGAAAAATAACTTCAGAGGCAAGACTATGGAGGCTGAGGTCTGAAGCCAAGAAGCCTTGGGCCAGGAGAGCAGACCCACTCAAGCCCATGGAGAGGATGAGTTTGTCCCAAAGGCAGAGAATGGGTCTTCCACCTCATTGCAGTGGAACAGTCATGCCGCCTGAGGCCTTGGAGAGTGTGAAGCACATTCCTTGGGGTTTGGTGAGAGACTGGCTGCCAGCCCATGGAGGGGTTGAGTCTGTGCCCCAAAAACAGCAGTGAGCCCAGGTGCAGCATCGATGCTTGGAGAGGGTGGAGCCAAGAAAAAGGTGGTCTCCCCAGATTCCCCCAAGGTTGCATTCAAAAAGAGGCAAGCCACTGCGTAGGTCCTCGGAAAGGGTGGGAGTGCCTCTTTCTAAAGCCCCAAGGATGAATGGCTTCAGACTTTGACATCTAATGGACTTTGCCCTGCAGGTTTTCGAAACTGCTTGGGTCCTGCGACCCCTGTGTTCCTTCCTCCCTATGGAAATAGGCATATGTATCCTGTGAATGTTCCTCCTTTGTATGTTGGCAGCAAATAATTTGTTTTCAGTTTTTATAGGTCCAGAGCCAGAGGAGAACCTTGCCTTAGAACAGACCATGCCTGTAACTAACTTTGATAGGAGTTTGTACAGTTTCTAAGTTTGTATTTCATTTGTATTGCTACTGAAATGGTTTAAGGATTTCTGATATTGTTTTGAAATTAACATATTTTGCATATGGGGAAAACATGTCTTTTCTAGGGTCCAGAGGGTGGAATGTGCTGGTTTGCAAGGATGTATGTCCCCTAGAAAAGCTGTTTTAATCTAAATTCCATTTCATAAAGGTAGAATAATCCCTATTCAATACTGTATGTTTGAAACTGTAATAAGATCATCTCCCTGGAGATGTGATTTAATCAAGAGTGGTTGTTAAACTGGATTAGGTGACGACATGTCTCCACCCATTTGGGTGGGTCTTAATAAATTTCTGGAATCCTATAAAAAAGGAAACATTTTGGAGAACGAAAGAGATTCGGAGAGAGCAGAGAATGCTGCAGCACCATGAAGCAGAAGTCCACCAGCCAGCGACCTTTAGAGATGAAGAAGGAAAATGCCTCCTGGGGAGCTTCATCAAACCAGAAGCCAGGAGAGAAAGCTAGCAGATGACACCGTGTTTGCCATGTGCCCTTCCAGCTGAGAGAGGAGCCCTGACTGTGTTTGCCATGTGCCTTCTCACTTGAGAAAGAAACACTGAACTTCATTGGCCTTCTTGAACCAAGGTATCTTTCCCTGGATGCCTTTGATTGAACATTTCTATAGACTTATTTTAATTGGGATGTTTTCTTGGCCTTGGAGCTGTGGATTAGCAGCTCATTAAATTCCCCTTTTTAAAAGCCATTCCATTTGTGGTGTATTGCATTTTGGCAGCTAGCAAACTAGAACAGACAATAAAGGAGACAAAGGGACTGAACTGGGACAAAATAGTCTTTTCAATTAACAGGCCTGGGAGAACTGAGTATTAATAGCCAAAAGAATGAAAGAGGACCTCTACCTCACACCCTATTAAAAATTAACTCAAAGTGGACCAAAGACCTAAATATAAGAGCCAATACCATAAAACTCCTAGAAGGAAATGTAGGGAAACATCTTCAAGACCTAGTAATAGATGGTAGCTTCTAAGACCTTACACCCAAAGCACAAGTAATGGAAGAAAAAATAAATAAGTGTGGACTCCTCAAAATCAAATACTTCTGTGCCTCAAAGAACTTGTCAAGAAGGTGAAGAGTCAGCCAAACTCAATGGGAGAAAATATTTGGAAGCCACATACCTGATAAGGGCTTGATATCCAGTATATACAAAGAAATCATACAACAACAACAAAAGAACAAACAACCCAATTATAAAATGGGCAAAATATATGAATAGACACTTTTCCAAAGAGCAACTACAGATGGTTAAAAAACACAAGAGGAAAAATTCATCTTCATTAGTTATAAGAGAAATACAAATCAAAACTATAATGAGTTATCATCTCACACCTATAAGGATGATTGCTATTAAACAAACAGGAAACTACAAAAGTTGGAGAGGATGTGGAGAAATTAGACTACTTATTCACTGCCGGTGGGAATGTATAATGTTATAGCTGCTGTTGAAGATAGTTTGTCGGTTCCTCAGAAAACTAAATATTAAGTTGCCCTAAGACTCAGCAATACCACTACTCATATATACCCAGAAGAGGTGGAAATAGTGACATAAGCATATATTTGCACACTGATGTCCATAGCAGCATTATTCACAATTGCCAAAAGATGGAAACAACTCAATTTCCCCATCAAAAGACAAGTGGATAAACAATAAAAATATGTGGTATATACATACGTATTAGTGTGTTAATGCTGCTGGAAAGCAGTATACCAGAAATGGCATGACTTTTAAAAAGGCAGTTTAATAAGTTGCAAATTCATAGTTCTAAGCCTAAATGTCAAAACTAAGGCATCCAGTTAATTCAAGGAAGGCCAATGGGTCTGGAACACCTCTGTCAGCTAGTAAGGCACGTGGCTGGCATCTGCTAATGCCTTTGACTTCTGGTTTCAAACAATTTCCCTGGGGGTGTTTTCTTTCTTCATCTGGCTGTGTGGGCTCTGTCACCTCTGCTCTCCAAGCAGATGCATCTGCTCTTCCAAATGTCTGTGTCCACAACTAAGGTTTCTCCAAAATATTTCCCCTTTTAAAGGATTCCAGCAAACTAATCAAGAACCACCTTGAAAGGGTGGAGTCACATCTTCATCTAATCAAAATGTCACACCCACAATTGGGCATGCCACATCTCTGTGGAGATAAACTACACAAAAGTTTCAGCCTTGCTATACTGAATCAAGATTAAAAGAAGCAGCTTCCCTCACAAGATTGAGCAGGATTAATACATGACTTTTCTGGGTTATATAATAGTTTTATACCAGTACAACTTAAAATTGAGTATTATGCAGCAGTAGGACAAAATGAGGTCCTAAAAGATATGGCAACAGGGATAAACCTTGAGGACATAATGCTGAATGAAATAAACCATACACAAAAGGATAGATACTAAAAAAAAAAAAGGATAGATACCATAAGATTTTGCTAATATGACCCTGGTAAATATAAATTCAGAGTCTTAAATGTAGAATGTAGGCAACCTAGAGATACACAGAAGCTAGGTAGAGATAGGTGAATGGCTACCTAATGAGGGAGATAAAAGTGATGGTAATTACTTAGTGGGTTTATAAGTAATATTGTCATATTGAAGGTGAATATGATTGAAAGGGGTTATATAGAGCCATGTATCTCACCAATTAAGACTACAAATATAAATAAGTTCTTACATGAACCACTTCAAAGGTATAGGGTGAAAATTACTATTGCAAGTTATGGCCTATATTCAACAGGAAGACATTATCAGTACATTAGCAATACTAGGGGTAAATAACTGGGGGGAGGTGGGGAAAGATAAGAATTAAGGGGAGATTTTCTTTGGTGAGGATGTATTTGTTATTTTTCTCTTTGGAACAATGAAAATTGTCTAAAATTGAGGATGATGATGATTGTTCAACTAAGTGAGGCTACTGATTTTTAATTTTGGACATTTTCAGTGATGCCCAATGGATACAGGTGGCCCAAGGGGACAATGACCAAGAAGCAGAAAGGTGAACTATGGTATATGCATATGATAGGATATGGTGTGGCTACTGAAAAGAATGAAGTCAGGAAGCATGCAATGAGGTGGACGAAACTTGAGGACATTATGTTTGTGCAAAATAAGCCAGAAACAAAAGGACAAATATTTTGGGGTCTCTTTTAGAAAATACTTATAAGAAAATTGGGATCTAGATTATAAGCTCTTATAGAAGTCACATTTATTCTTAAGCTTTACAGTGTTATTTCTAAATTCTGAGAGGCTGTGTTGTATGTGTATAACCTGTTATTTCCCTGGAACTTTGGGTATCCGTGGGACACCAAAGACTCAGAGTTGAAGGTTTGCATCTCTGAAAGTCAGCACTGCTACATAAAACAACTGTTCAAGAAACTTAAAAAGAGATCAGGATTCAATTAGATATAAGAATGAAGCCGATCTGATTGGGACTAGGGTAAATCAGAATACAGGGTAAAGGATGAGAGTGTCAGTATTTTAGCAGTTCACCTACTGTATGAAATCAAAGGAAGAGAGCTTTGTTTTGTCTAAAACCTAAATTTTCTGTAGCACACAATCTAACTCAAACTGTCTGGATATTTCATTTAAGCAACCCAAACACATGGAGCCTAGAATGGGAATGAGGGCTTATAATTCTCTATAGTTTAATGTAATACCCAGATACATGCCAGAGTATGTTGGTTTAGTTTAAAAGTATTGGTAAAGTTCCTTGAGGCACTGGAGAAAAAATATGCAACTATTAAACTTTCCCAACTTGGAAATTCCTGACACTTTTTCAAACACTAGGGACTTCCAAGATAACAGGCAAAGCCTTTGATCTTGAGTCTTGCTCTTATGAAACTTATTTCTGTAGTGGAAAAGTTAAATCTAGCTGTAATTATGCCTAAGAGTTATTTCCAGTGAATCTCTTTTGTTGCTCAGATGTGGTCTCTCTCTCTCTAAGCCCAACTCTGCACATAACATATCATTACCCTAACCCCTATATGGGACATGGCATACAGGAGTGACAGGCTTCCTGGAAACATGGAACATGGCTCCCAGGAATGAGAGCGACAATGCCTTCCTGACCAAAAGTGGGGGGAGAAATGTAACAAAATAAGGCATCGGTGGCTAAGAGATTTCAAATAGAGTTGAGAGGTTACTCTGGAGGCTACTCTTATGCAAGCTTCAGCTAGATATTGCTAATTGCCATAGTTAACAAACCCAACCAACATCATTCCTGTTGACCTTAAAGAACACCCAGGGTTCTATCTGAGATCCTACACAAGTTGCATGCACTAAGTTTACTTTTCAGAAAACTAAAACCTTCTGAAAAAAGTTCCTAGGTCACATAATTCCTGAAACCCAGAATACCAATCTATCCATGAATACCAAACAGTTCCATCTCCCTATCCCATATTGTCGACACCTATTTTCAACATGAAAAAAGTTAGGATGGGCATAACTGAAATATCCCTAAAGATTGGGAGAAGGATCAAAGGAGAAGGAGTTCTAACAGAGAAGTTAGGACTTAACAAATGAATATGACTACCGAATCATTCTATTGATATTTCTCTTTAGTCTCCAATGTCTTAGCTAGAGGGAAAAATCCTGAAATTGTGGAACAGTAACCCATATGAAATTTGGAAATCTGCTCTATAGCTACTTGTTAAAATGTACTTTGAAATTTACTGCTTTTTTGTATATATGTTATATATCACAACAAAAAAATGTTTAAAAATTTTTCAGGTACTAGACCAGAAAGCAAGAAATTTGAAAGGGCCAATATTATACAGATTATGTATAATATTGTATTTTGTATTAAGAAAAAAGTATCTTAGTATTGTTATTTTTATAACAATATTTTTGAGCCTTTATTATTTGCCAAGGCTTCAGGAAATAAAAAGATGAATATGGCATGGTTTCTCATAAAGGAGAGGGGAAATCACTAATGACATTGAGACCCCAAACAGATAACAGGATGTGGACCATTCACTTTCCTCATTAAACAGGCATTTTTTCAGTTAAACAAATGTTCCTGGTGCATGACATTCAGGACATTTCTAACCTGAACTCACTGCCATTTTAGAATTATCTTTCCCAGCCTGAACCCTCAGATAGAAAGCTATTCCCTTTTCCATACATGCAAAAAACTTGGTTCAAAGTAAGCACCTATGGCCACCCCAGCTCATCATCAAAGAGAAATGGCTCTGCAATGAAGCATGAAGACAAGTCAGGTTAATTTTCATACAAATATCTGACATTAAGAACATCTGGATCTTGTTTTGATCACCAGCATAAAATGCCTACACCAATCAGAACGCTTTCTCTTATGCTAACTACCAATGAATGTCTATCAAATGCACCAATCAGTTCTATCTCCCTGGGCTCACATCTAGACTACATCTCACAGCCTCCTTTGAAGTTTGGCCATGCAAACACTTCTTGAAAATGAAATCTGTGAAGTTGTGAAAGCCAGATCTCAGTGTGGCCCATAAATTCTGCTACAAATTTTGTTTCTCTTTCTCCCTCCACTGGCTGAATTGAAGAGGACTTCAAGGATCATCAAAGAGCAGGCCCAGAAGTTGAATTTATTTCTTCATAAAATAACTACCAAAGATACTATGTCTCTTCATGCCATCTTGGAACAAGAAGTGACAAAATCATGTCTCACCTAAAGAATTATTGTATTTCCACTTATCAATCCAACTTCCATACTGCCTATTCTTTCTTTCATTGCCAAGAAATAGAGAGTGAACTGTAAGGTGGATTTCTCACTATGTTATCTGTTTATTTAACATTATTTTAAGCTGTTCTAATGTATACTTTTAAACCTCTCAAGTCTTTTGGAATTGGATATGCTATAAATTATTATGAGTGAAATAAACTCTATACAGTTTACACCTGTTTATACATGTCCCCACACTTGAAATATCTTTTTTCTTCTCTCTTTGTTGAATCCTATTTGACTTTCCAGACCCAGTTCAAATACCACCTTTTTTTTTTTTTACAAAGCTACTTCACATGACTTCAGCTCACTTTAATAAATTTCCTTTTTATCTGTAGAAGGTCTACTAGTGCTACCCAGTAGATCATTTTAATACAAAATGGCACAATTCCCTCCTACTGGTGGGAGTAATACTTTCAGCATCCCCTAATAAATAAAACTCCCTGAGGGCACATACCTCACCACCCTGGGGCACCCCCAGCCACAAGGGAAAAACTACAATTCACAGGACACAATTTAACCAGCTGCTTGACTGTTTTCCTTCTGTTACATTCTAATTCTCAGATTGAAAAGAAAAGCTTATAGAGATCTGCTGACAACTGCTGTCATTCTGATGTCTTCCTAAGACCCTGATAAGAATAATAGGTATAAAGCAGAAGCACTCAATAGTGAGTAAAACAACACCTGAGGATCTTGACCTCCTGCCCAGGAATTGCTTTGCCCCAAACCTAAGGGCATAGAAAAAGACAAAAAAAATGGAAAAGGCAGACTTGATTTCCATTCAGTAGGTAGGAATCTTGCAAAAGTGAAGACATATGACAACAGGAGAAAGGAACGTAGGAGTATATGCTTAGACACCTCTAGTCTTCTTGAAGATACCATAGCCTCTTCTCCCCAGCTCTACATGCCCTACCTTCTAAAACCTACTGCCAAAGCCATAAACTCAGGTGGAGGCAATTTCCCCAAGGCCAGAGGTTCTGCTTTGTAGTTACCTCTCTGCATCCCTATTTTATCTCCTTACATTCAATGCCCTCTTTAGGTTTCTGCTAACAAAACCCTTCTTGTATTTCTGTCACAACTTGTCCAGTCAGATAAAGGCCTAACCCAAACTCAGACCTAGCCTGCTGTCAAGCTATCAACCTGCTCACCAAACAGATTTGGAGAAGACTGAGAAATAAAAATCAATAGCAATTGAAATAGAAGCAACCCCCCAAAATACTAGCAGATGAAGGGAACTTCACTTGCTCAGACCCTGAGTTGGTACAAGAATCTGTGCTATTGTGGTCATCAGCAATATCTAACTAGCCATAAGGTCAGAGTCCCATGCACCTGGCACAGCCTGAAGCCAAATCAGACAACAAAATATAGCACAACTTCTCTCCTCCCAAGTGATTCATCATTTGCAACATCTCCATCTACTCTTTAGTTCCCATTTAATATATGAAGGCAAACATTGAGGGTAAGGGGGCATTCTGCTCCACCTCTGTTCCTGCCCAGAACACCTTCACACTGACCTAAGATACCTCCTGTTACACATGTGTAGGGACACAGGAACTGTCTTTTCTTAATCTAACCTCTTAACCCATCAGAAGAATCGAATACTGCTCTCTTCTAAACACAATGCTTGGTACTAGGCATAGGTCAATGAACATGCCCTTAGAAAATTCACCCACCACCCATAAAAGAAATATAAGACATTCACAAGAAACTGCAATACAGATAAATATTGGCATGTGCCATGAAAAGGCGGTGGGGCACAGACGCTGCTAGTGTTCAGAGGAGGGATTTGTGTTGGAGAGCCCAGGGACACTGTCAAGGATGTAGTGCCATTTGAGACGATACTAAATGGACAGGTCAGGGTATTGTCCACCATTATTCAATTGCTCACAGAACAGGAGAAGTATACATGCCCTGATGACCTCAGAAACATCTATATAACTTGCTTTGGCCACTGAAGGGAAGGGGAAGTGTTGTGTGCAGTTTGCCTTTGCTCTTTCTCCTGTACTGTGGGACAATGGCAGACGTCCAGGTAGAGGCTATTCTATCAGCCTGAGGACCAGAGTGATTACAACTAAGGCCTCTCCTTTCCGCCTCCAGCTGTCTCCTTAAGCCTCTTCCAAAAACCCTCAGGCCAGGAAGAGATCATTTCCACTGGCCACCGAGAGCAATTTCCTTCCTCATTTTCACTGACCTCACTAGCAGCCAATGATTGCTAAAGAAAAACCACAACATTATTCTCCCATCAGGATGGACTTCTCAAGCTCAGGCCTCATGCAAACCCCAGGTCCAGCCTGCTGCCACAGGAGCTTCCTGTTCACTGGACAAGAACGATGGTGAGGCCAAGATGGACTCTTGTTGTGAGTGGAGAAAAAAAGCTTTTGTCAGTCACTGAAATTTCAAGTCTGTTGAAATTTGAAGCACAACATAATCTACCCTGACCTGGTTGAGACAATAAGACTTTTAATATTTGCCCAGGGAGATACTGCAGATCAGTAGAAAGAATTTTGTAACTGGGGAGACATTTATAAAGAAATATATCTTAATGCTGAAGGTATATAAAATGAAAGGAGTGAAGCCTGATGTATTTGAACCTACATCTTAAGAAAATTTCATATACCCTATATGCAAATATCATATACCCAGTCATATCTATTCTCAAATTTTAGTTTGTTTCTCTACCTACTTTTTTTTTTTAAACTTTTTATTAATTAAAAAACTTAACAAAAGAACATTAATATATCATTCCATTCTACATATACAATCAGTAATTCTTAATATTATCATATAGTTGCATATTCATCATTTTTAAGAACATTTGCATCTCTACCTACTTTTATTTGACCTCACTCAGGAAATTCTTTCACTATTATTCCCTCATACTCAGGTGACATTTAAAGACTGGACTACATCCAGCAAATGTTGATTTATATAGCTCAGATAAACCATGACATTTCCCAAATGAGTCTATAAAAATAGGTATAGATGATAGATTCTACTGATGTTCTCATGATGATTTCTGCACTAAAGAATTATATAAAATATGCCTTTTAAATTGTCATTATATATTCATGTCTTCTTGCTTTCAGGAGTAAAATAAGTGAGTTATAAGAAAAATGCTGCTCTTCAAAATTTGGAGACTATTCTCTGATTACCTAAGCACTTGAACAAATAGCCAGTCTCTTATAGCCACTTTGTCACCTTGTAATGGAAACGCCTAAAAATTATAATTATTATATTTTTATTGGAACTGATAGGCCCCATGTCAGCTTTCTATCTGCTAAAACAAATAGCATACAATGGGTTGGCTTAAACAATGGGAAATTATCGGTTCATGGTTTTGAGTCTAAAAGTCCAACATTGAACCATCAGCAAAGTGACATTTTCTCCCTGAAGCCTGCGGAGTTCTGGTGAAGGCTCCCAGTGATGCTTGGCTCCTTGGCTTTCTGTCACATGGCAATGCACATGGTCATAGCTCCTCATTTTCTTCTGGGTTCCACTGACTTTTTCTTTCTTTCCCTGGCTTCTCTCTATGTCTGAATTTCACTTTGCTTATAAAGAACTCCAGTAATCTGGATTAAAGCCCAACCTGATTCAGTTGGGTTATGCCTTAATAAAGTAACCTTTTCATGAGATCCTATTTACAATGGGTCCACATTCATCAACGTGTGGACCAAGATCAAAGACATGTCCAAACAGGGGTACACAATTCGATCTACCACACCACATGTAGCCTAAGACTGTCATTCACTTTCATTTATTGTAAATCAAAAGTATTCTTCATTCATTCACTCTGTTACTAGCCACCAAGGGACTTCATGTGAATAATCTCATTTAATTTTATTAGCAACTCAAGATAGCATCATCATCATACTTATTTTACAAAAGAGGATACTGAGGCTCAGGAGCTTGTAACTTTCCCTTGAATCATATTAATAAGTCTATGTTACGGAATTACACAAAGTAGAACTAGTACTTGAACCCAAAGAATGACTCCCAGTAGCCTACTTCATATCTTTAAATCCTCCCCCGCCCCACCGTGGTTCAAGCCAGCAGTACCTCATTCAATGCTCTCTTCCTCTCTCCAGTTATTTTTTGCTGGTCCATCAGCCTGTACTTACTCCTCTTGGTCTTACTAAGACCAGTCTCAAAACCTTTGTTACCAATCAAGCCTGTGCCTTAATATCTCAGAGGTTTTCCTTGGCTCCTGTGCCCTCATATTTTCATCTCTCTCAGACAAGGTTAAACCTTTTCCCCTTCGCAATCCTGGCTTTGGCTTCTCCAGTTATCCTAGAGCTGCAAATGCTACCCATTTGCAAAAATTCAGCATCTGTGGTGATTTAAAACAGAACATACCCCAGAAAAACAAGTTCTTAAATTTAACCCATTCCTGTGGGTTTAAGCCCATTGTAAGTAAGATCTTTTGATGAGGGTACTTCAGTTAAGGTGTGGCCCAACCCAGTCAGGATGAGTCTTAGTCCTATTTTTGGAGTCTTCTATAAGTTGAGTGAAATTCAGACAGAGAGAACGTCACAGGAAGAAAGAAACTGAAATCAATAGAACGAGGAACAGAATAGAGAGGCCAGAAGAGGCTGCCATGCGCATTGCTACATGACAAACTAAGGATCAAGAATCACCAGAAGCTAGTCCCAGAATGCCACAGTCTTCAGGAAGAAAGCCTCACTTGGACTCCCTTTTAGCATCAAAACTGTGAGCAAATAAATTCCCATTTAACTCAATGGTATTTGCTGGAACAGCCTAGGAAACTAAGATAGTGTCCTTCCACTTTTGCATTTTACACATTTCTTGCATGCATATATGTATACAGTTGGCCCTTAAACAAGACTACTCCTCTATCTCACTTTTTTCAATCCTTCAAATGCCTTCACATGAAAAGAGCTCACATTTTACATCCCACATAAATGGATTGGGCATTTTTATTTGCCTGTTTCTAGATTACACACACATAATCAATCACAATGACTCCCTATAGCCCAGAAACACATTTCATCATGTGTATCTTATAGACAAACCCTCAGCTCAGCAGTATGTTTCAACAGAGATAAACAGTTGTAAACATCCCCTAGAGCCAAATATATATACCATGACTCACAACAGACTTGCATGCAGGAACATCAATGTACATAGTCTAGCAAATGCAATGATTCATGACCTGATGCATACAACCTAGATCTTTAATAATTCACTTGTACTTACACACAAATTAGGAAAAGAACAAGGTGATATAGCAATTCGCTTTTTGCAAAACAGGTAACTATAGCCACCATATCCCCTGCCCTAATCTAGGGATTTGAAAAAATATATATATTTTAAAATAGTGACTGTATTAGTCGGCCTTCTCCAGAGAGAGAGAGAACTGACAGGATATATATATATGATATTTATCATAGGAGTTGGCTCACATGAGCATGGGGGACTGTCAAGTTTGAATTCCGCAGGGCACATTGCAAGTTGGGAATTCTGATGAAGGTTTTGATGAATTCCCCAGAATAAGCTAGATGACTGAAGTAGATAAATTCTTTCTGACAGCTGAAATTGTCGGTTTTCCCCCTAAGGATGAGGTTTCTCTCCTGACTGAAGGCAATCTCCTTTATTGATTTATTTATTATATTGTAGATTTATATTGCATAGAGATATAATCAGCCATAGATGCAATCTATTGACTAATGATTTAAATCCCTGAAATGTCCTTACTGTAACAATCAGGCCAGTACTTACTTGAACAAACTACTGTATACCACTACGTAGCCAAGTTGGCACATGAAATTAACCAGAGTCACAGTGTTTTAAATGTATGGTGCGAAAAAAATTAGATTGAGATGATCTGACGAAAATAAACCTAAAGCTTGTACAACTTGTGAAGAACTACAAGAACCATTGTGTTTTATTCTGTTTAGTGAATTTTATTTTTTCAGGGTTATTGGCTCAAATGTATAATTCTAAGACAGCAAAGATTATGCCTTACATTTCTGTCGTACCCTCCATAGTGTGTAGCACAATGCTGGGTGTTGAGGTCAAGGTGGTACATGAAAAACCACTGGACTGAAGGCAGACAACACACTTCCTGGTAGTTGCTCTGCTCTGGCCCTGGAGACAGTTCTTTAACTTTTCCATACTTCTATCCCCTCATGTCATGAGGGGAATGACCTAGATGACTTCTGGAACCCTTCTAAACTCAAATGTGTTGGGTTCTTCTGACTTCTTTCAACCCATACTTATTCATAGTAATAGGCTCATTCAAATAATGTTCTGACCCTTGTCTTGAAACTCTAGGGTGAGCAGAGTTACTTTGTGCATATTTGCTACCAAGATTCTTGGTAGGTCAAAGATGCCATTACAAAAACAAAAGAACTGAAAAACCATGGAAAACGAAAATGATATTTTTGTCAGAGCCAGAGGGATAATCTGAGCTTGGGGAATTGCTTATTGCAGGAAATAACAAGAACAAATGGAGGTGAAACAAGTTGCCAAGAAATATAGAATTGTTATTACGATGGCCACTGGTTTACTTTATCAAATCCTGGCAAGCCTCCAGACCCTAATTCTCCAGGGCCCTAGAAATGTTTACTGTGATGAATGAGGTAGACCCTACCTGATAAATGAAGATCTGAGTTGGTTTTGCGAGCCTTCACTAGTCATCATTCACCAAATCATTTACCAGAGAGCTGTTGGTTTTCTTGCCAATTTATATTCTAATTCTTATCTCCAGAAAAATAAAATTGCCTGACATAATAATCAAGTGATTTGCATAGCTGCACCTTCCCCTATGAGTTACCATGAAGACATTAATTCTGGGTCTCAATTGTCTTTATAGTACCTATCCAATACCAAACTATTTAGATGCCAGAATGTTTTTTTGAAATCCAGATATGAGGCCCTTTCAGCACCCACAAAATTTGTCCTTCCTCTACAACATTACCCTTTCTTTCGGTTTTACCAAAGCTTTACCAAAGTTTCAAATCTTAGCATTGTTTCCTGAATTTTCCCTTTTTTATACCCCCGATCTAGTCATTTTGCCAGACCTCCTAATGACCCCTCAAAACGTTTTTCAAATCCACTCAGCCTTCACCACTTTCAGTATAACTTCCCTACACTTTTTATAACATATCTTGTCAAGACCATTAAAACAGACACCAATTTGTCTCCGTTCTTAGTCTCTCCCCTTTTCCAATCCATTTAAATTGCAATTATCTTTAGAATAATCTTACCAAAGCACATAATGGTAAAGTCAGCTCTGCTCAAAATTTAGGACTCTTAGTTTCCTTAATGCTAGGCTTAAAGAAGTCCTTAAGTCTAGCATTAAAGAACCTTGCCTTGTATTTTTCTAAATCATCTTGCTCATAAAACACTAGTTTTTGGAAAATATCACCTTATTGAAAAACAAGATTCGATGAACAAATACACTCAGGAACTGCTGATTTCAACATCATAGAACATGCTTCTTTATTGTTTTCTAAAATCTAATAGCATTCTTACATACGTCTGAAGTATCAAGACATTGTAGCTTTGTGCCTTCAAAATGCTTAGGAAGAAAAAGAAGTTGCTAATGACAGACTAAGACCTGTTGAGCCAGCAGGACAAGAAGCAAGGCAGAATTAATCTTATGAAGAAAACTGGTAGTATATCCTTAAGGGAACTCTTTGGTTTCTAATTGCTGAGGCCACCACCTCTAGGCATATTTTAGATGTGAGAGGTTTAGGTAATGAGGTAAATTGTTCTACATAATAACTTGGAAAATTAGATTTGTCTTCTGTTATCTAAGAAAGAGACTTGAACATCTTTAGGACAAAATAAAAGGAACAGTCAAGGAGACGCAAAGAAAGTTGTAGGCCAAGGCCCATAGAGAGATACGGTCAATGTTCTAAGGAATAAAGCAAGAGGGTCAGTGTGTTGATTTGAAATGTATGTACCCTAGAAAAGCCATGTTTTAATCCTAATGAATCTGGTAGGAGCAACAGTTTCTTTTAATCCCTATTCAATACTGTAGGTTGGAAACTTGATTAGGATATCTCCACAGAGATGTGACTCACCCACTCATGGGTATCAACCTTTTCTTAGAGGGAGATGTGACTACCCATTCCAGGTGGGTCTTGATTACTTTACTGGAATCCTTTAAAAGATGAAGCATTTTGGAGAAAGCTTGAGAACAATGGGGGAGCAACAGAGCAGTCACGAGAATGACGATAACCGCGAGAGCCCATAAAGCCAGAGACCTTTGGAGATTAAGAAGGAAAATGTTCCTGGGGGAGCTTCATGAAATAAAAAGCCTAGAGAGAAAGCTACCAGACATTGCCATGTTCACCATGTGCCTTTCCAGTTGAGAGAGAAACCCTGAACTTCACTGGCCTTCTTGAGCCAAGGTTTCTTTCCCTAGATGCCTTAGATTGGACATTTCTATAGCCTTGCCTTAATTGGGACATTTTCATGGCCTTAGAACTGTAAACTAGCAACTTATCAAATTTCCCTTTTTAAATGTTATTCCATTTCTGGTATATTGCATTCCAGCAGCTTGCAATCTAGAACAAAAAAAAAAAATTATCCCAGAGTTCCAAACAGTGATGAATAGCAAATTTGCTTGACCCAAGGTTGAGCCAGAAATGATGAGTAGAACTCAAGAAGCAAAGGAGAATAAAATTAAGCATGAACTCAGAAGTGAGCATGAGACCCAATATTTTTCTCCATATACATTAGGAAAAAAGTACCCTCCTTGAAAGGGAAAAGTCATTGGAAGACAAGATTCTGATACTATGTGGATGGGCTTGAGCCATTCTTAGAAATTAAGGCTAGAGATGGCTGAAGATAGAGAAGTAATAAACAGAACTCTAAAATAGTACAAGATGTGATTATAAAATATTTTTTTAAATCAGGTTGCTTTCATTTATACTTAAATACTAATTTTTGCTTCAAGTTAGCAATCTACGCAAGTTTTGTATATTCTATTCTGTTGTCCTTAAACTCGATTCACCATAGGATTTATAATGCTATTTATCACAAATGTATTGCTGAATTTTGGAATATGCTGAAAAATATAAATATTCCTCTATCTTTAATTGAAGAGTAATAGCATTCTCATGAACAGTGGCACAATTTTTCCCACGAGAAAAGAAAAGTAGAAAGAGCACTGAAATGAGAGTCCAACATTTTTAGAAATGTTGAAGTCTTGTATTTATTAAAAACTTTCAATGCACCAGGTACTATTCATTACCGCATTTAATCTTCACAGCAATCACATAAGAGAGGTTCTTGTAATCTGTACTTAAAGAAGCAGACCAAGAGAGGGTAAGTAATCCACTCGTGGTCACAGACCAAGAAGTTCAATCAGTTGTACCCACGTCTGTTCGCTGCCAAAACTTGAACTATTAATCCTCCAGATTCTAATACCAGCTCTGCCACTAATCAACTGTGAGCCCTTCTGGCTCGAGTCCTAACCATGTTGGCTTTTGATTACTTCCTTCCCTGCAAGGAGGTAGTATGGGTTGTTGGCCGCTAGCAAAAAGAGTAACTTTCACTCATGATACTCACCATTTGTAGAAACTGATGTTTCAAACCCTGATGTTTGAAACTAGATCCCACATCCTTTACTGTCTAACAAGTTTTCTTTACTCATTAAGGTATAAGGGTTTACAACAGAATATACTGAAAATAGAAGAAAATAGCCTTTTCCCAGGGTTCAATGACTTAGAAACATTTTTACTGCCTTCAATTAGGCAATCAATGTGTTTTACACTGGAAAGTCACTAAAAAGAATTCTATGGAGGAGTCTAATCTCCTTCATTTATAAATCGTAGCTAACTTAATAAAGCCTTGTTGAGGTCCTAATAGAGTCTATTCCCAATGGATGCTAACTCACCAACATTTCTAAAGCACTGAAAAATTTGGAAGAAGCTTTTGGCCTATTATTTAGAGATGAGAAAGTCTGGTCAGACTGCCTAAGAAGGACACAACATTGGATTTACAGACTTGCAGTAAAGAAGTTAGTGATAGGGACGTCTATACATTTATTTTGATAAGTTTTTAACTCAATAATTTCCCACAGACATTAAATAACTAAACAGTAATTTCTTCAAGTTGGGAGCTTCACAAAATATAACAGTGGTTTTTACATTTTTACTTAACTCTTGATAGTGTTCATATAAACCAGTAGTTTATATACACTCTCTGTATCCTCCCAAGTGCAGAATGAGTTAAGCAAAGAGGTATAAGTTTTATAAGATATATAAAATGTGTCCAACATAACAGAATTCTTTTCATTGTTTTAAGGTACAAAATCACGATTTCAAGTCTTGTCTTTTCTGTTTCTCAGGGAGAAGACACTAAGTCACCTTTGAGTAAATCTTCCTTCTAAAAGACCTATTGGGGAGGGGGGACCTTTTTGGATTTCAGGAAACTAAGCATTCATTCTGGAAGTAAAGTATAAATAGGCCTTGATCTTGGAGGGCGGGCACTGTCCTCACTCTGTAAAGGCAGGATGGACCTCCCACCCACAGTTTGGTTTAGATGTCACACTTGCAGGTGGGATATAAACAGGATAAAAATGTAAATCACAAAATGACCTGGAAGCCAAACGTCTTTATCCTGAATCTGTTAATTAGATCCAGGGATCTACAATATTCTTAGAACAAATTGAGCAGTAGTTAAAATTTGCAGTGATTATAATCCTAATTCCTATGTCACTCTGAGGGTTTCAAATACTTTCATACACACGTATGCTACCATCACTGGCCCTGTGGTAGGGAAAGGCCTTGCTACACAGCAGGCAGGGCACAGGCTTGCAATCAGAGAAACCTGGGCTTGATGCCTCCTCTGACTCTAATGCTGACCTGCTTTGAAATCTTGAGAAACTTCCAAAAATGCTATACGGCTAAGTTTCTTCATCTCCAAACATAAGGAAGACAACTACAATACCAGGTTTTATATAAGTAAAATAAGGTGTGCTAAAGATTTCCAGCACAGCGCCTGGCTTATTTTCAGGAAAGGGTAAGCACAGTCCTCTGGGAGCTGAGTTCTCCTTGCCTGTCTTAGCCTATCCAGAATTTTAAAATATGAATTGACTCAATAAATATGTGCCCAGAGAAACACTCAGTGATGATAAAGCCACCATTCACACTGTTCATGATCTTGTGAAAGAAATAAAATTGTGATTTTGAAGTTGTATTACTCACGGGAAGGAAAGTGTCTATTTCACATTGACTTTGCCCTCTGCTGACTTGACATCTCTAAACACCATTCCTTGAAATTAACACAGAAATTCAGTTTTGTTCAGAAAGGCTGCAAGGTTTGACTTTTACGTGTCCAAGGGCCCTGAAAGCAGACCCACACCTCGCTTTCAAGCTGTAGAACAAGCATTCTTTGCACAGTACATTTAACGTCTTTGAAGACTAAGTACAATGCAGTATCCCGGATTGGGTCTTGGAACAGAAAAAGCGCATCAGTGAAAAAAAAAATAGTAAAATACAAATAAAGTTTTAGTTGAGGTGATAATAATGTACTAATGTTAATTTTGTACTTTTCACAAACGTACCATGGTTATGTAAGATGATAAATCAGGGGAGCTGGGTGACAGGTATACAGGAACCCTCCGTACTATCTTTGTAACTTTTCTGTACGTTTAAAATTATTTCAAATTAAAAGGTTTCTTTTAAAAAGTTAAGTTTCTCACTGTTGTGCAAATATGGAACAGGGGAGACTAGAATTTACTCTGTGGCATTGGATCGGAATTGAAGCGAGGATGATTTGTTCAGATAACACTGTGATTTGCCCATTTTAAATTAAAATTAATTTAATTTTAATTAATTTAATTTTAACATCTCAGAGTGTCAGGAGATGAGACCAGAAAGGTAGATCAGACCCAGATCATGAAAAACCACCTTATAAATCACACAAAGGATTTGGAACTTTGCTCTGAGGCAGCTGTTCAAAGGTGTGATCGTTTCCTGGGTCTTTTGTCTCTCCCAGCAACAAGCACAGTGCTGGGAAAATGCAGGATATTGCCTGAACCCCACCTGCAAGTCTGGGATAAACCCAATAGAAACACCATACCCAGGAAGAGAATCCTTGGGCTTGAGAAACCCAAGGCTATGCTTAGTCAGGAACCAGAAAAACGGGGAAGTGGCAATGACATCTGTCACCAAAAGAGTAAAGGGATATGAAAATTTATGAATTGAGTCTATCTGGTCAGGAATTTACTATATAGAGAAAATATATGCCAGTGAGCCTCAAGGCAATGCAGCGGTAGA
>PVIY010043761.1:0-20124 GCA_004026745.1 Myrmecophaga tridactyla
TGCAATGGCAGTTTTTCCCCTGTACCCTGGACTTAAACATGCTTTGTACATGAATCAGACCTTTGAAGTGGTTCTTGCAAGAACTTACTTTTATTTCTAGTGTTAATCAGTGGGATACATAAGCCTATACAACCCCTTTCAATCATGTTCACCTTCAGTATGTTAAATACTTAGAGATCCACTAGAGAGCTGCCTTCATTTCTATGTATTACCTTACATTTGAGTTCATCCTCATTAGCTAGCCATTCACCATTCTCTAGCTTCTATGAATCTCTAAGCTCCTTATAGTCTATTTTTTTTTCTTTTTGACATGGGCAGGCACCGGGAATCGAACCCGGGTTCGATATAATCATCTTCAAGCAACATGGCTACTGGAACACAGCTCTACATTTTCAGGCAATACCCTCCAGCTTCTCTGTTATGCCTTAACTAAAAAGGTCATATGTATTTTATGCATAAGAATAACATCCAAGATATCCTCTTGACTCTGTTTGGAATCTCTGAGCCATTGACACTATTTTGTCTCATTTCACTCTTCCCCCTTTTGGTCAAGAAGGTTGTCTCAATCCCTTGGTGCTGAGTCCCAGCTCATTCTCGGGTTTCTGTCCCATGTTGCCAGGAAGGGCCACTTCCCTGTGAGCCAGGTCCCACGTACAGAGGGGGAAAGGGAGTAAGTTTGCTTGTTGTGTTGGCTAAGAGAGAGAGGCCACATCTGAGCAACAAAAGAGGATCTCTTGGGGGTGACTCTGAGGCCTAATTTTAAGTAGGCTTAGCCTATCCTTTGTGGGGTTAAGTTTCATATGAACAAACAAGATTGGGGGCTTAGACTATTGCTTTGGTTGTCCCCACTGCTTGTGAGAATATCAAGAATTTTCCACTTAGGGAAGTTGAATTTTCCCCCTTTCTCACCATTCCCCCAAGGGGACTTTGCAAATCCTTTTTTATTCAGTGATCAAATCCTTCTGGGATTTATCGAGGCATCACTCTGGACAAATCTACAAAATCTCATGCTCTACTGAAGATTCCATGTACTTATGGTGCTTAGTTAAACTGTCCACATAAATTATATTAGGAAATGCATTGGTTGAAATATAAATTTTGTACGAAATAAGCATTTTTTTTAGTCTCACACGTAAGTTAAAGTTTTAAAATATTAATTACCATCTATTTTCAACACCCTGCATTATTGACATTCCTTTGTTCTTCCTCATGCAAAACATTTTAAAATTTGTATATTTAGTCACTATCATTATACACTCTAGGCGTTCCTACATTATACCATCTCAGTCTTTATCATGTATCTTTCCATCTGATTTCATTTGTTCTCCCTCCCTCTTTCATTCTCACATTCAGCTTCATTGACTGTTCTAAACTTATTGTATTACAGTTACAAAGTATTGTGCTATCCATTTCTGAATTCTTGCAGTCAGTCTCGTTGCTCAATCTGTATCCCTTCATTTCCAATTAACCAATATCTACCCTATTTCTGTCTTCTGATGACCTCTGTTCTTAACTGAAATTATCCAAGTTCATTCAATAATGTTAGTTCATATCAGTGAGACCATACAGTATTTGGCCTTTTGTTTCTGGCATATCTTACTCAGCATAATGTCCTCAAGGTCTAATCATGTCGTTACATGCTCCATAACTTCATTATGTCTTACAGCTTCATAATATTCCAGCACATGTATATTCCACAGCTTGTTTAGCCACTCTTCTATTGATGGACATTTGGGCTGTTTCCATCTCTTGGCAGTTGTAAATAATGCTGCTATAAACATTGGTATGCAAATGTCCGTTTGTATCTTTGCCCTAATGTCCTCTGAGTAGATACCTAACAATGGTATTGCCAGGTCATATGGCCATTCTATACTGTTTCCTGAGGAACCGTCAAACTGCCTTCCACAGTGGTTGTACCATTTGACATTCCCACCACCAGTGGATAAATGTGCTTCTTTCTCCACATCCTGTGCCAGCACTTGTCATTTTCTGTTTTATTGATATTGGCCATTCTGGTGGGTGGGAGATCATATACCATTGTGGTTTTGATTTGAATTTCTCTAATAGCCAGGGAAATTGAGCATCTTTTCATGTGCCCTTTGGCCATTTGTATTTCCTCTTCTGAGAGGTGTCTGTTAAAGTCTTTTGCCCATTTCGTAATTGGGTTGTCTGTCTTTTTGTTGTTGAGTTGAACAATCTCTTTCTATATTCTGTATACAAGATCTTTATCTAATATATCGTTTCCAAATATTGTCTCCCATTGTGTAGGATGTCTTTTTATATTCTTAATGAAGTTCTTTGATGCACAAAAGTGTTAATTTTGAGGGGATACTGTTTCTTTCTTTCTTTCTTTAACGTTCGTGCTTTGGGTGTAAGGTCTAGGAAACCACCTCCTATTATAAGATTTATAAGATATTTCCCTACATTTTCTTCTAACAGTTTTATGTTCTTAGATCTAATGTTTAGGTCTTTGATCCATTTTGAGTTAATTTTTTTGTGTAGGGTGTGAGATATAGAGCCTGTTTTATTCTCTTGCTTGTGGGTATCCAGTTCTTTAGGCATCATTTATTGAAGAGACTGTTCTGTCCCAGGTGAGTTGGCTTGACTGGCTTATCAAAGATCAGTTGTCCATGGATGAGAGGGTCTATATCTGAACATTCTATTTGAGTCCATTGGTCAGTATATCTATTTTTATGCCAGTACCATGCTGTTTTGACCACTGTACGTTCATAATATGCCTTAAAGTCAGGTAGTATGAGATCTCTGGGTTCTTTTTTCTTTCTCAGGATACTTTTAGCTATTCAGGGTACCCAGCCTTTCAGATAAACTTGGTATTGGTTTTTCTGTTTCTGAAAAGAAAGTTTTTGGGATTTTAATTGGTATTGCATTGAATTTGTAAGTCAATTTAGGTAGAGTTGACATTTTAACTATATTTAGTCTTCCAATAATGAATACGGTATGCCCTTCTGTTTAGGTCTTCTGTGATTTATTTGAACAATTTCTTATAGTTTTCTCTGTATAGGTCTCTTTTCTCTTTAGCTAAATTTATTCCTACATATTTTGTTCTTTTGTTTGCAATCATAAATGGAATTTTTTTCATGATCTCCCCCTCAGATTGTTCATTAGTAGTGTATAGAAACACTACAGATTTTTGTGTGTTCATCTTGTAACCTGTCACTTTGCTGTATTCATTTATTATCTCTAGTAGCTTTTTGTGGATTTGTACATAAACTACTTTTAGCTCTAGTAGTTTTTGTGGATTTTTCAGGGTTTTCAACATATAGTATCATATCATCTGTAAACAGTGAGAGTTTTACTTCTTCCTTTCCAATTTTGATGCTTTGTATTTCTTTTTCTTGTCTAATTGCTCTGGTTAGAGCTTCCAACACAATGTTGAATTACAATGATGATAGTGGACATCCTTGTATTGCTTTTGATTTAGGGGGAAAGTTTTCTGTTTTTTCCCATTGAGGATGATGTCAGCTGTGGGTTTTTCATATATTCCCTTTATGTTGAGGAAGTTCCCTTCTATTTTTATCCTTTGAAGTGTTTTCAACAGGAAAGGATGTTGAATTTTTTCAAATGCCTTTTCTGCATCAATCGAGATGATCATGGTTTTTCTGCTTTGATTTGTTGATGTGGTGTATTATATGAATTGATTTTCTTATGTTGACCCATCCTTGCATACCTGGGATGAATCCTAAATGGCCATGGTGTATTATTCTTTTAATATGCTGTTGGATTTGATTTGCAAGAATTACCACCTGAAGCAGGAAAAGCCTGTCTCTTCTGAATCCTCCTTAAAAGTCTACCAGTGATCAGATTAAGCATTTCTCATTAAAAAAAAGACACTCCCTTTGGCTGATTACAAATGGAATCAGCTGTGGATGCATCTGACATGATCCTCATTTAATTGTATGAAATGTCCTCATCATAACAGACAGGCCAGCACTTGCCCAACCAGACAAACAGGTGCCACCACTTGGCCAAGTTGACACATGAACCTGACCATGACAGTGCCCCAATAAATGACCCTCTCAAAATGATCCGTAAGCAATTGAAAAAATGT
Source organism: Myrmecophaga tridactyla (assembly GCA_004026745.1). Taxonomy (NCBI): domain Eukaryota; kingdom Metazoa; phylum Chordata; class Mammalia; order Pilosa; family Myrmecophagidae; genus Myrmecophaga; species Myrmecophaga tridactyla. Next base: position 4,070 of record PVIY010043761.1, read on the forward strand.
GTATCCTGCTGTTATTGGGTAAAATGTTCTGTAAATGTCTGTTAAGTTTAGTTCATTCATTGTATTATCAAGATCTCTTTTTCCTTATTGATTATCTGTCTAGATGATCTGTCCATTGATGAGAGGGGTGCATTGAAGTCTCCAACTATTATTGTAGAAGTGTCTACTTCTCCGTTCAGTGTTATCAGTGTTTGCCTCATATATTTTGGGGCACTCTGGCTTGGTGCATGTATTAGATAGGATTCTCTAGAGAAACAGAATTAACAGGAAATATTTATAAATATAAAATTTATAAAAGTGCTTCATGTAACCATAGGAACGTAGAGTCCAAAATCTGTAGAGCAGGCTGTGAAGGTGATGATTCCAGTGGAAGTTCTGGATGAACTTCATAGGAGAAGCTTGCCAGTCGAAGCAGGAAGAGAACCTGTCCCTTCTGAATCCTCCTTAAAGGCTTCCAGTGATTAGATTAAGAATCACTCATTAAAGAAGACACTCCCCTTGGCTGATTACAAATGGAATCAGCTGTGGATGCAGCAGACATGATCATAATTTAATTCTATGAAATGTACGCATAACAAAAGACAGGCCAGCATTTGCCCAAACAGACAAACAGGTACCACCACTTGACAAGTTGACACATGAACCTGACCATGACAGCCCACCCCTTGCAACTTCGCAGTTATACTCATCACCTTAAACTATTCCTTATCTAAATAGAAAACAATAAAAGACACATTTTTTTTTCACCTAACAATTCCCGACTGTCCTGCATATAACTGGAAACATATTAAATCTCTCCAGAATAGGGTGCAAGTCCTTGGGTAATATTCATTCTTCAACTTTATATCTTACTTCTTAAATAGTATATCATGAACAAAACAGCATTACAGTCCTTGTTTTTGTAACTGATCACGTGGTCATAGTTCATATTTATCACTACCTTCTTCCACCACCCAGTCCATGTTCCCTTTACCCTCAGCAAGCACTACAGCTGGCCATGGTTCTTTGCATGGTGGGGTGACCCAAACCTTCATTCCTGCAGTTTCAGAGCCATTGGTAGCCCTGCCTGGATTGGATTGTTGCCATTTTTGATTGATTTTAATCACAGGGAAGGGTAGTATTAAAAGTAGCCCTAGGGGATCGCCTATATTACAGAAAAACTCTTTTTTACCTCCATTGTGTAGTTGCAGTCTTATTTCCCCCTGATAGTCAGGGTCAATCACCCCAACCAGTATTGTAAGCCCCTTCTTGGCTTGTTGATCCAGGGGCATGAGTAGCCCAAAGTGACTAGGTGGCACTCTTAGATTCCAATTCAATGGAATCATTGTTGTTTCTCCTGGTGGAAGCACTCTCCCTTTTTGAAGTAAAACCTGTAGACAAACAGAGCTCAGGGTCACAAGGACAGGATGCCAAAATTTTCCTAGTGGATCACTAGGGATAATAGTGAGTGGTGCCGCTCCCATTTCCACCTCTTGGTTCCTGGACTCATGGATCCTGGCTATGGGAGAAACAGTACCATACAGTGGACACTGATTCAGAGCATGCATAGCTTCCTGGAGAACATTACCCTTCAAGGTATTGCCACCTAGTTGGCACCATAATTGAGTATTCAAAAGGCCATTCCACCGTTCTATCAATCCAACTGTTTCTGGATGATGGGGAACATGGTAAGACCAGAGAATTCCACGAGAATGTGCCCATTCCCGCCCTTCATTTGCTGTGAAGTGAGTTCCCTGATCAGAAGCAATGCTGTGTGGAATACCATGAAGATGGATAGGGCATTCTGTAAGCCCACAGATGGCAGTTTTGGCAGAAGCATTGCATGAAGAGAAAGCAAACCCATATCCAGAGTATGTGTCTATTCCAATTAGAACAAATCACTGCCCCTTCCATGAAGGGAGTGGTCCAACGTAATCAACCTGCCACCATGTAGCTGGCTGGTCACCTTGGGGAATGGTGCCATATCAGAGTCTGAGTGTGGGTCTTTACTGTGGCAGATAGGGCACTCAGCAGTGGCTGTAGCCAGGTCAGCCTTGGTGAGTGGAAGTCCATGTTGATGAGCTTATGCATAACCTCCATCCCTACCACCATGATGACTTTGTTCATGAGCCCATTGGGCAATGACTGGATTTCTTGGGGAAAGGGGCTGACTGATATCCACAGAAGGGTCATCTTATCCACTGATTATGAAAACCTTCCTCTGCTGAAGTCACGCTCTGGTGCACATTTACATGGGACACAAATATATCCACGTTTTTAGCCCACTAAGAAAGGTCTGTTCACATACCTTTTCCCAAGATCTCTTTGTCACCAAATTTCCAATTGTGTTCTTTGCAAGTCCCTTACCATCCAGTGAAACCATAAACAACAGCCCATGAGTCAGCATATACAAACAGACCTCTGGCCAGTTCTCCTTCCAAGAAAAATGAACAACCAGTTGCACTGCTCAAAATCCTGCCTGCTGGAAGGAATTCCTCTCATCACTGTCCTTCAAGGACACTTGAGAAAGGGGTTATAGTGCTGCAGCAGTCCACTTTCAGGTGGTACCTGCATATCATGCTGAACCATCTTAAACCAGGCCCGAGTTTTCTCTTCAGCAGTTAGTTCGCTATAAGGAACTCCCCAAGGGGCCATAGCTCTGGTCTGGGAAAGAGAAGGTAATGTGGCAGGAGTGGAGACCATGGGTATTTGGGCCACTTCCTCATGTAACTTACTTGTGCCTTCAGGACCTGCTCTGGCCCTATCTCATATATACCATTTCCATTTTAAGATGGAGTGCTGCTGTGCATGCCCAACTTTATGGCTTGGTGTGTCAGACAACACCCAGATCATGATCTCATGATAACTTGGTGGGCTAAGGTTAAGCGTTAGGTCTCTACTAAGGCCCAGTAGCGGGCCCAAAGCTGTTTCTCAAAAGGAGAGTAGTTATCTGCAGCAGATGATAAGATTTGCTCTAAAATCCTATGGGTCTGCATTGTGATTCTTCTGTAGGGGCCCGCCAAAGGCTCCAGAGAGCATCTCTATTTGCCATGGACACTTCCAGCATCATTGGATCTGCTGGATCATATGGTCCAAGTGTCACAGCAGCTTGTACAGCAGCCTGGACCTGTTGCAGAGCCTCCTCTTGTTCAGGTCCCCACTCAAAATTAGCAGCTTTTCTGGTCACTAGTTAAAATGGGCCAGAGTAGCACATCCAAATGAGGAATATGTTGTTGCTAAAATCCATGGAGACCAACTAGGCATTGTGCCTCTTTTTTGGTTGGAGGAGGGGCCAGATGCAACAACTTATCCTTCACCTTAGAAGGGATATCTCAACATGCCCCACACCACTGGACACCTAGAAATTTCACTGAGGTGGAAATCCTCTATTTTTGTTGGATTTCTCTCCCATCCTCTGACACACAAATGCCTTACCAGTAAGTTTAGAGTAGTTGCTACTTCTTGCTCACTAGGTCCAATCAACATGATATCATCAGTATAATGGACCAGTGTGATGTCTTGTGGGAGGGAGAGGGTTTGGGTGAATTCCACAGAGGATGCTTACCAGATGAATTAGGAAGAGAGCCTGTGTCTTCTGAATCCTCCTTAAAAGGCTTCCAGTGGTTAGATTAAGCATCACTCATTAAAGAAGACACCCCCCTTGGCTGATTACAAATGGAATCAGCTGTGGAAGTAGCTGATGTGATCATGATTTAGTTCTATGAAATGTCCTCATAGCAACAGATAGGCCAGCACTTGCCCAACCAGACAAACAGGTACCACCTCTTGGCCAAGTTAACACATGAACCTGACCATGACAGTGCATATATATTTATGTTTTTTATGTCTTCCTGGTGAATTGTCCCTTTTGTTAATACATAGTGTCCTTCTTTGTCTCTATTAATTGTTTCATATTTGAAGTCTAATTTGTCACATATACCTATAGCTATAGGGCATCCAATAGTTCTCCCATTGTTTTCTGGTTGTTGTTTGCATGAAATATCTTTTCCCAAATTTAACTTTCAATCTATTTTTGCTCTTCTAAATGAGTCTAAATGAGTCTCTCATAGGTAGCATATATTTGGATCCCACTTTTTAATCCATTTTTCCAATCTACATCTTTTGATTGTGGACTTTAATCCTTCAACATTTATGTCATTATCATAAAGGTATTACTTTCTTCAACCATTTTTTCTTTTAGATTTTCTGTCGTATTTTTATTTTGCTTTCTGTCTTTTCACCCTATTAGCTACCATTCCTGCTATTCTTCATTTCTACATTCTTCTCCGAACTGCTTTCTCTTGTCTTTTCCTATCTTCCTATAGTGTTTACTTTAGTATTTCTTGTAGAGCAGTTCTTGTGTTCACAAACTCTCTCCATGTCTGTTTACCTGTACATATTTTAAACTCTCCCTCATTTATGAAGGACACTTTTGCCAGATATAGAATATTCAATTGGAAGTTTTTCTCTTTCAGTATCTTATATGCATCATACCACTGCCTTTTCACCTTCATGGTTTCTGCTGAGCGATCCACACTTAGTCATATCAAGCTTACCTTGCATGTGATGGATCACTTTTCTTTTGGTTCTTTCAAAATTCTCTTTGTCTTTGACATTTGACAATCTGATTAGTGCTTTCTGTAGGTCTATTTGGATTTATTCTATTTGGGGTATGCTGTGCTTTCTGGACCTGTAGTTCTATGTGTTTCCTAAGAGTTGGGAAATTTCCAGGGATTATCCCTTCCATTTTAATTTCTGTTCCTATTACCTTTTTTTCTCCTGTGGGATACCCATAGCACACATACTTGTACACTTCATGATGTTCCCTGAGACCCTGCTAAAATTTTTCCATTTTTTTTCTCTATCTGTTCTTTTGTGTGTAGGATTTCAGATTTCCTTTCTCTAGTTAACAAATCCTTTCTTTTGCCTCTTCATATATGCTGTTGTATGAATCTATTTTGTTTTTCATATTTTCTATTTTCCCTTTCATTCCAATAGTTCTAACTTTTGTTTTTGCAAGCTTTCAAGTTCTATATGGTCACTTTGTGTCTTTTTAATATTCTTTATCTCTTTTGCACATTTTCCTTAAACTCAGTGGTTTAATTTAGAAGATTTGTATAAACACCTTTAATTAGTTATTTCATCTCCTGTATCTCCTTTGAAGTATTGGTTTTCTTCTTTGTTTGGGCATCTTCATGCATCCTAGTATGAAGTGATTATTTTGCCTGTATCAAGGCATCTAATTTTCTTTCTTAATTTATTCTGGAGATCATTTTGTCTCTTTTTCCTACGGTTTTCTTGTTGTTTCAATTTCTTCTCTATCGTTCATTTGTCTCACAAGCCAGGTGTAATATTGGTTCTGCTCCTCAGTCACCCCCTCCCCCCCAAACCAAGATCCTTCCTAAGAGACTTGGGGTTCATCGCTAAAAGACTTCTTCCTCCTTGTAATTATGCTTACCCTGGAGAAACTGTTTTGTTGCTGAGATGTGGCCTCCATCTCTAAGCCAACTCAGCAGGTGAACTCACTACCCTAACCCAAATGTGGGACATGGCTTGAAAGGGAGAAAATCTCACTAACAAAGTCAGACGGGAATCCTGGAATGAGCCAGGATCTGTCATCATGAGATTGAGAAAGCTTTTTTGAGAAAAAGAGGAAAAGAAAATGAGAAAAAATAAAGTTTCAGTGGCTGAGAGATTTCAGAGTTGAGAAATTATCCTGGAGGTTATTCTTTTGCATTGTTATAGATATTCTTTTTTTAGTTTATGATGCATTAGAGTGGCTAGAGGAAAGTACCTGAAACTATCAAACTCTGATCTAGTAGCCTTGATTCTTGAAGACAATTGCATAACTTTATAGCTTTGACAATGTGAGCATGTGATTGTGAAAACCATGTGTCTGATCCTCTGTTTATCCAGGGTATGGACAGATGAGTAAAACAAAAAAAGATAAAAAATAAATAAATAATGGGGGGGGATAAAGGGTAAAAAATTGGGTAGATTGAAATATTAGTAGTCAATGAGAGGGACGAGTAAGGAGTATGGGATATATGAGTATTTTCTTTGTATTCCTCTTTTGAGAGTGATGCAAATGTTCTAAAAATGAAGATGGTGGTGAACGCAATGAGCCTTGGTTGTATATTATGAGTGGACCGTACGTGTGTGAAGATTTCTCAATAAAAATATTTTTTTAAAAAGGTGAAGAAAAGGAAAAGAAGAAAAGCCTCTTCAAGTCTTTGCACATTTGTTCTGCTTATGCTTAGCTGACAGTGTACATCTGTTCCTAAGTTAATAGGTCAGCAAGAGTTGATATCTTGGGAGTCTTACCATGTCTTCTCTGAGCATGCATCTTGCTCTGGGCCCTTGTTGTCCTTCTAGGCTCTCCAGGATATGCAGGAGCCTTTCAAAGCCCTTAGTCTACTGAGTATCTCCTTACCTTTCTGGGTTTTGATTTGGGATTGGTTTGAAACTATCGATCATTTGGAGTCAAACTGACATCTTAATATGATTGCTTCTTCTGATCAATGAACACAGTTTATTTATTTATCTAAGTACTTCTTAATTTTTTTCAACAATGTCTTATGGCTTCCCTTGCACAGATCATGAATACATTTTCTTATGTGTATCTCCCAGGGTTTCATGTTTTTTGGTGCAATTGTGTGGTGAGCATCTTCTGGCTCCCCATAATTCCAAACTTCTAGTATTTATGTTCTTGTATATCCTTTCCCTAGAATATGGGCTGGAGGTACTGCTTTGCTTCTACAGTATGGCAAAAATGATTTGAAGTAACTTTTTATCAAGTTAAAGAAATTCTAATTTTGTCTCTGACTTTTGTCCATACTTCCCTTTCATTTGCTTGCTCTAACCATGCAAGGCTCCATGTTGTGAGGTATTTTTTGTAGAGTTTCTCATGACTAGGAACCAAGGTAGCTCTCCTGCCAACAGGCTGTAAGGAACTGAGGACTCAGTCCCACAGTCCATGAGAAAATGCATTCTGTCATTAACCATGTGAGAATGCCAGGTATTCACTCTTCTGCAGTTGAATCTTGAGGAAACTCCAGCTTTGTGAGAGACCCAGAGCTATGTGACCCAGCTTATCCTCCCTAGATTCTTAGTCGCAGAGATTTTTGACACAGCTGTGAGTTAATAAACATTATCTATTAAGCCACAAAGTTTTGGAGTAATATATGGAGAAATAGGAAATTAATATGGATTTTTACACATAGGCATTGAGTGTTGCCATAATAAATACCTATATATGTTGATGGGGCTTTGGAATTGGGCAACTGCTGGAGGCTGGCAGATTTTTGTGTACCATGAAAGAGAAAGAGAAAGTCTGAATGGTCGGTTAGCCAAAATCTGGACTTCAAGGATGCTGCTAGGGACAGCTTAAGAGGAAGTGAGGAAAATGGTTTTGGAATTTTCAGCAGGTGGACCCTTATATAGTAACGGATATATTAGTGACAATGTCTGCAGTTACATCAAAAGCATAATATATACTAAATAAACTTGGATATCTAGCTAAAATGACTTTATTATATGAACAGATAGAAATACCATGTCGATATATTCGAAGGTTTAGTATTGCAAATTGTATGCTTAACCTCTACTGATCTATAGATTCATGTAATTTTCATGTAATCTCCATCAAAATTCAAGAAGATATCTTTAGAAATTATCACTGGTTTCTGCTCACAATCAAGTGAATGAGGCTGTAAAGGGGATTTTGAAGGAGCTGGAAGTCATTGGTGTCTACTTCATATATTGCCCACCACATTTATACATGTGACAAAATAGAAGTGGGAGGGTCATAGAGTCAGAATGTAGAATACAGGTTACCAGGGGTAGGTTGGGATAAGGAATGGGGAGTTAATGCTTAAATTGTACAGAATTTCTATGGGAGTTGATTGTAAAGTTTTGAGAATGGATAGTGGTGATGGTATCACAACATTGTGAATGTAATTAACAATGCTGAATTATATATGTGAATGTGGTTAAAAGGGGAGATTTGGGGTTGTGTGTATGCTACTAGAATAAAATTTAAAGAAAAAGAGAGAAGGATTAGAGGCTGCCAAAGATGGAAGAGGGCGATGGGGATATTTTGCTGAATGGCGACAAAGTTTCTGCTGTAAATGCTTTGGTAATGGAAGATGGTAATGGATGCACAACATAGTGAATACAATTAATGCAACTGAATTTATACTTAAAATGGTTAAAATGAAACATTTTTTGCTATATATATGTTTGTATGTGTGTGTGTGTGTTTTAGTCTGTAAGCTGCTGGAATGTGGTATACCAGAAACAAATGGATTTTTTTTAAAGGGGAATTTATTAACTTGTAAGTTTATGTTCTAAGGCCATGAAAATGTCCAAATCAAGGCAAGTCTATAAAAATGTCCAAATTAAGGCATCCAGGGAAGATATCTTGGTTCAGGAAGGCTGATGATGTTTGGGGTTTCTCTCTCTCAACTGGAAAGGCACATGGTAACATCTGCTAGCTTTCTTTCCAGCAATCTTCAATGGCTTCCCCTGGGCTCTGTCTGTTCTGTTGGCTCTGTCAGTTCTGGTTACTCTGTTGGTTCTGGTGGCTTTAAAGCTTTTTCCGAAATGGTTCCCTCTTAAAGAACTCCAGTAAGCAAGCCCATGTTGAATGGATGGAGACATATCTCCAAGGAAACCACGTAATCAAAAGTTACCAACCACAAATGGGTCGGTCATACATCTATGGAAATGATAAAAAAAGTTTCTAAGCAAAAATATTGAATGAGGGGATTGAAGGACATGGCTTTTGGGGTACATAATAACTTCAAACCAGCACAATATGCAACCACAACAAAAAAATTTTAAATTAAGAAAAAGCAAGCAAACAGTCTAAAACCCTTGATTTCAGACTTGTAGCCTCCAGAACTGAGAGAATAAATCTCTGTTCTTTCATTCCCAAAATGAAAAAACAGAAAAGAAGTGGGAGAGGCTTAGAATGGGAAGGAGAAAATCACCACCAATCTTTTCTGTTAGACACTTATTTGTGAAGCTGGTTGTGTCCCCATCAATTTGACAGCCCTTCACAAATTCTTTTTCTTCTGAAGTCCAAGACTTATATTTATAGTGTAATTTTGGGGAGAATTTGTGTCCTTCACTGTGGCCCCAAGTAGACACTGGTACAATGCCTGGATTACTCACGCCCTGAATTTAAGGCAGCTAAATTTCTGCATTGCTCAAGTGGCTTGAACTCCAAATTCCTGTTTCCCACCTCTCTGACTCTTTTATTTATTTATTTTTTTCACTGAAACTTGCCCTTTCTAACTTGTCTTCTTGAATCCCAATGCCTTTCTGCTAAATTGTCTACTTTATGAAATCATAACTTTATTTTTCTTTAAATTTACCTTCTGAGAGATTTTAGAAATTTGCTTTTTGTGGATCCCCATATGCATTCTCCCTTCTCAGGAGTGTCCTACCTCCCCTGGTGCTCTCACCTATTCTAGGCCCTGGATTTTCAAATGAAATATCTAGTTTCCCAATTACTACACTCCTTTCCCAACACTTACAATGACCGCAGATTCAAGATCATCATGCTTGCTCTATGTTCCCTTCTCTGGTGGGCTAGGCACTTGACTATATTGTTCACTGAAATGTACAGAAAAGAGAAACAAGATAGATTGAAGACCCATCAATGCAGCCAAAATTCTTTCCATGGAAAAGGACTGGATTGATATGGTGATCTGACTATGTGCCTGTCTCTAAGCTAGAACAAATTTAAAGCATCCATCTTTACCTCACCCCCCAAAACTCTGTTAATTTCTAAGGTACCTTTTTGCAAACAATATCAAGGGAAATCAAGAAGTAATCTTATTGTCATTCATGAGGTCTATTGCTATACTAACCGAATTCTATTTCATCCTCCTTATGTTAGCTACATGATATATTGGAAACATTTTCTCATGGTCCTTCTCACAGCTGCTTTCACCTCATTATTTTTCAGGCTATAGATGACGGGATTCACTAAGGGAGTAATCACACTATACTGTATAGAGAAGATCAGTTCCAATGGTGAGCCTGAGACTGGCATTAGATAACGAAGAAAAGCTGAACCATAAAACAGGAGTACTACTGCGAGGTGGGAGGAGCAGGTGGAAAAGGCTTTGCTTCTACCAGAGGAGGAGCTGATGCTCAGGATGCTGGAGACAATGGGGATGTAGGAATAAACAATTAGGAAGCAGGTCCCAATTCCATGCAGGATGCTGGAGCATAGTAGGACTGCAAAATTGGTGGATACATCAGAACAGGACAGAGGGAAGAGAGAGGGCAGATCACAGCTGTAATGGGGAATGGACTTATCACCACAGAAGTCGAAATTCATAGTTGGAAGGATGTTGATGAATGCATCCAGAAAGCCCAGGCCCCAGGATCCCCACACCAGTCCCTTACAGAGCTGGTTACTCATCATCTGTCTATAAAGCAGAGGGTGGCAGATGGCAACATAGCGGTCATAGGCCATCACAGACAACAGGCAGGCTTCCGTACCCCCAGACTCAAACACAAAGAAGACCTGAGCCAGGCAGCCTCCAACAGAGATGGTTTTCCTTTGAGACAGGAGATTGTCCAGCAGCATTGGCACTGTGGCAGAAGAGAAGCAAAAATCCAAGAAGGACAGATGACTTAGGAAGAAGTACATGGGGTTGTGTAGGTGAGAATCTGCCCTGACAACCAAGAGCATCAACAAGTTTCCCATCAGGGTCAGGATATAAATCCCCAAGAATAGCACAAACAGCAGAGTCTGGACATGGGGGTCAGCAGACAGCCCAAGGAGGATGAACTCGAAGATGGCACTGTGGTTTTTCAAGGCCATTTAAAGAGGCTGATCCTAGAGAATAAAATATGGGCAATTTTGAAATCTCTATTGGCTGCTCTCAGTTACTAGAGGGTTTGGGCTTCCTCCTAATCAACTTATAGATCATATATGCCCTTATTGATTCCTTTGAATCCTTCCTCCTGTGCTGATTTTTTTCTTCAATTCCTAACTCTTGATATCACCTCATGGCTGATAGTACATGTCAGCGATTGGTGATGAAATTTATGAATATTCTCAATCTGGATTATGACTAATACTCTTTTTGTTTTTTTTGGGGGGTGCATGTTCTGGTAATCAAATTTCTTTTTTAATGTATAACTATGCTCAACAATATTCCCTGAATCTTTACGATTCTCATGGTTTCCTAGAGGGAATGTTCCAAATCTTGTCTTCCCCTGTCACTTTGTGTTTTATTCCCATCCAAAAACTAATATTATTTTGATATTATTATTCTGTTGATATTATTTTTTGATGATATTATTTTGTGTTTATTAGCCTTTTCACAGGGCATTTTCACATAAATTGTCCATTTCATCTTTGGGTCAAAACCGAAATATATAGACAATAGTGTGTGTATGCTTAGTATGTGTGTGTATTATTTTATGTTTGATTTGGAGGATGGAATAGAAGAATTAGGGAATAATATTGCCTCCTTTTTGCTGTAGAGAAAATCAAGTGTAATATGCTATATAACATGTCTAAATTGAGAATTTAACAATCAAGATCTGACTCCATTATGTAGGTCCAAAAAAGAGAGGTCATGTTACCATTAAGTACTCCTCATGTTTTGGTCTTTGATGTGCTTTCTCATCTGACATCTATTGACTTTCGTGATTGTCTAGATTAGACCCTATGGAGGGTCTCAATGCTGAGGGCAGTCTGGTGTACTTCCTGGTGACCACCCCATAGGTTTATCTTTCCCTTTCCCTTTTCTCAACTTTGTGCTCCTAATGGAATGCCCTATCTTTCCATCTAAATCTAATCAATATTTTGCTTTTCACCAAAATTTCAACTTCCTTCTGAGAAATTCCTTTATTATATCCCTCTCTGAACTCAAAATTACATGTAATAATTGGACAACTATTATTCACTGATTGCCTGCTAAGTAATTGGCCATCCTAAACACTTGTATTTTTAACCCCCAGAACCAATTAGGCACACGTCATTGTATGGAGTATTTAGGTATCTGACTCTTTAACGCCATTATTTTCACTCTGATCTCTCTGATTTCAGGAATGTGCTCTTTCTATTTTGACCCAACAGTCCCCTGCTAAGGATTTCTGAGTCATTCCTGCTTCTTTCTCACGGTTTGATCTAAGCTATCTGCTCACAATAACTAACTTTTTGCTATATGCCATCAGATGAATCACTCTCTTTACTCTCGTAGTTAGTGTAACATATGTGTATGATGTTTATTTTTCTCCTTTCCATGACATTGTAATTTGTTGCTGACCATGATTTTGCTTTATGATGTTTTGCATCTGAGGCCCCTGCCCCAGTGAAGGAAATTGTATTTTATAGAATTCCAATGATTATTTGCTAAAGAGAAGAAAACAATTGTTAACAGTAAAGAATGTAGCTGAGATTTTGGGGAAAATCTCCCAATCTATAAGGCTGAGAAAGATTGAACACTAAGGTTAAATAAAGGCAAAGAAACGTGTGTGTGTGTGTGTGTAGGAGTGTCAGTTGCAGCTATGTAGGATCATGTAGTAGAGTTCACTTGTGTATCTACCATCACCTACTAGATCCCTGACTCCGAGGAGGCACCACCCTCCCACCAGCCAACATTTGACTATACTAGAAAAGTGCTTAAACCCATGATAGAGATCTACAACCACCCAGCCATCAATCTGTCACCACCTATGTATCCTGCAGTTCACTTGTCTATTCATCTTGCAATTTATCCATTCCATCAATAATCCACCTTTCTATTTGTTTCCTTCAGACAACAAATATTCAGATTTTCTGCTACATATCAAATTTTGTTTGGCATTGGGAAGACGACAACCTAGTATAGATCATTACCAAATGGTGACATTAATACTATATTAATTTCCGTTAGATTTTATGTCTCCAAACCTTAAAACCCAGGGTAAATTTTCTTGTTAGATTTTTTTACATGCTGAACTTGCAAGTTGATTCAGGCTGTATATTCAGATTGTTCCTTTTCATGAAACCTCATGACTGCTTGGTCACATCAGACAGTGCCCAGACACACTGACATTTTGTTCTGTCATGTGATCTGTATCTTTGTCATCACATCACAGAGTCTTTTATTGGGAGTGCCCAAAGGACTCACAATAGCATTTAACTCTGTGGACTCATCTACTACCCAAATCTTGTCCTTTTCACCTGTTTTCACACTATTAACATCGGCTATTCATAAGATTTCCCAGTCTATTTGACCTCCTCAGATTCAGTATATATATCAGTCCTATTTAGTAGAATAATACACAACATAGATGGCTCAAATCAATTCTAATTCACATCAAAGGAACATAGGCTGCTTAAAATTCTATTTTGAAGAGCGCCTCTTTTTCTGCATTTGTCAAATCCTGTTGGAATAAACAATTTCCCTGGTGTCTAAACTAGAATCAACAACAACAATAAAGTAAAAACATAAATTGAGGCCACTTTTTTTAAGAATATGAAAATTTATATATTTGATATTTTCTGTGTGAATTAAACAGAAAATTGCTTTGTTTAGTTTGGTTTTCGTTCATCTTATGCTCACTTACCTCTCAAACGGGATCACAGTGTCTTCAATTTCACTGCAATTGAGTGTCTCAACCCAGATTCATATTGTTTGAAGAAGAGATGATCTGCATTTTTCCAGTGAAAGTGGGTACCAACACAGAAGTTAATTGAGTGTGATTCTTCAATGGGAAGCTCGATTTGACAATTTGCATGCGATTGCAATTTGAGAGCATTCAGTATAATAACATTTTATAGATCAGTCGGTATTGAATTTGGGGGTTACACTAAGAGTCATTCAATCATATCTTTTATTCCATGACAGCCCTTCAAATCCAGGCCCAACATGAACACTTTTAATTCTAATGAATAATGAGGAAGAGGAGGATGCTGATGATAATGAAGAAGATAACACAAAACACCTTTCTAAGTACTTCACATGTATTAAACTACCTATTTCTCACAACAATCTTATGGTATAGTGACCATTTACACATTTTCCCCTTCCTGTTTTAAACAGATAAAAAATTTAGGCAAAAAGCTGGTAGGAAACTTGCCCAAAATTCACAGAGGTAGCATGCAGTAAAATTGGAATTGAAGTCCAGCAGTTTAGTATGTAACTTATCACATCCTTTCCATGGGGCCAGGTAGCACAAATTATCCCTTGAACAAGAGACATATGACATAGGATTCCTAACATTTTGTCATTCTCAAATGAATGCCAGTTTAAATTTTTCAATAATTTCACTAATGCTGGAACTGAGAAGTTATTTAGAAGGTGCACACAATAAGGTTCACTGATTCGTTCAGTCACTGAACAAATCCTCAGTGACAACAAAAATTCCATGGGCTTGGGGACTCTTTAGACTAGGGAGTAGTGAAAATAAGTCTGCATGGCATAATAACATCAGTGAATACCATTTTTTACTTTAATATTTTTAGTTTTGACCTCTATTCCTACTTGTTTCAGTACCTACATTAGTTTGATCAACTTTAAAGATGAAAAAAAATTGGAGAGGACCATGATAGCTCAGCAGGCAGAGCTCTCACCTACCATGCTGGTGAACTAGGTTCGATTCCCAGTGCATGCCTATGCAAAAAAAAAAAAAAAAAAAAAGATGAAAAGTAGCTGAACACATAGCCCACACTAAATGGAGAACGTGGATGTCTGCAGTGATTTGAGGGGCTTATTCTCTAGCACATAGAAAGTCTATTAAAAGTCTCATGGTGATAGCAGGTGGGCCATGGTGGCTCAGCAGGCAGAGTTCTTACCTGCCATGCCAGAGACTGGGGTTTGATTCCTGGTGTCTGCCCAGGCAAAAGTCTCAGGGTATAAACACATATCCCAGAGAGCCAGAAGGAGAGAGCATATGACAAATGAGAAGGAAGTGGTCAGGAGAGAAAGAAGACAAAACTCAATGAATCATAGAGGGCATTACCAAGTTCAAAGTACTTAGGGCTCAGAAGACTTCCTGCTCCTCTGGTCTTTTCCAGGGGCCAGGAGTCTCTATGGTGATGAGGACCTATTGTTTTATAGCCCAATTACAGGGACCTCTGATGATTTTTTCTTTCTTGAGAAATCACAGTAAAGACTTCACCATGGATTACTTCAAAGCCTCAGTGCTGGCATCCTTGGAGCTCTAGCTTGATCCTGTCTTTCTCTTCCACTAGCCCTAGGCCTCTATTATCCTCAGAAAAAAACAATATCAAAAGAAACATGGGAGGAGCATCTTTGCCATAGCTATAGGTGCAAACATAGGGGCATAGATTTATTGAGTTCACTCTCTTTTTATAAATACTGTGCTAAGAGAATCCTTGAAGTGAGTGACGCACACATATACCCCTGATTAGGAAGTCAGTAATTGGATGGTTTAGACTGTCAGCCTAGGAAACAGAAGAATTGATGTTTTTTATTCTCTGGAGTCATGGCCTGAAGCCCAAGTTTAGAGTTATTAACACAACAATTTGTTGTGGCCTCAGGGGATTCTGTTTAGAATGGTCTTTTGGAACTTCTATGTTGAAGCTATGAAATTGGATGGAAACTACTGGATGTTTGTGGTCTTTGAAGAAGGGATGTGAGTGGCATCATCCTTCTGTCAGTGAACCTCATTAGAGAAAGCAGGAGAAGGCTGTGCATTGATCTTTAACTGTCTTGCAGGTTATTTCCTCTACCAAAGGATTTGATTTATAAACATCTCTCTGAAGAATAATTTAGTGTCAGTGTGTCAATGATTAGATAAGATTTTAGAGAAAGTTGTGAACACCATGGGATGAAAGTGAAGAGAAATAAAGCCACATGAATGAGTGATAAATGGTGACAAATGCTGTAGTTTAATTTTGAAGATGTAGAACTGAAAAATACCCACTGGATTTTGGAAGTGGAGTCTAATTTTTATCAATAAGGAATGGTGGATTCATTATTGAGTTTGAAGAAAATTTAGATGTGGACTGGTGTTGAGAAAGAGATATGTTTTCAAAATTTGGAAGAGGTTGTGAGGAGAGCAACAAAATGTTGATAGCCAATATTTATTACTTA
>PVIY010043762.1:0-20126 GCA_004026745.1 Myrmecophaga tridactyla
CCCTGAATGATGTTTTATTATCAGTTTTTAATATAGTTACTTTATAGTACGATTATCTATCCCTTTTAACTTTTTTTAACTTACTGAATTTTCTCTTAATATGTGATCAACCTTTTAAAAAGTGTTCTTTGTGCTCCTGAAAAGAAAGCCTCCAGAGGATTCAGCATTTCGTATTTCTAGAAGTAGATTTCATTATATTTTCTCAAATCATTCATCAATATTTCTTTTTTCCTGCTGCTGTGTCAAAGATGAATCTGCCCAGTCTATTATATTTCTGTGTATCTCCCTCTATATTTTTAACTATTAATAAATATCAGGGCTTTTTTGGTTCATGCATGTTCCAGGCTGTGCTCTTTGTTAAAATAAAGCAATCCACTTTATACTGTCTCATACTTTGTGCTCTTGAGTTATACTGCTTTGCCTCTTATTAATCTTGCATCCTGTTCTCATTTTTGTTTACATTTGGCTGGTGTATCTTTATCTAGCCTTGTACTCGTAGCCTTTCTACTCCATTTTAAGATATAGATCTTATTTATACACAGTATATATGAGTTCACTGTTGTTTTTTCATCACCTCTGAGAGATTTTCCCTTTTTCCACTCATTGCTGATAGTCTTCCTCAACGTTCTGTCTGCTTTTGGGTTAATAGAAATATTTCTTGGCTTTTTGCAGATTATTGTATGTTCTTAATTTTTATTTCTGAAACTTCCTTTTTTCTGTTTTACAGTTACTTCCACGTGAAGGCTGGGGTAGTCTGTGATAGATGTAGGCTTATGAAAATGAATAAGCCCTGTCTGCCTTTACAGAGCTCGGGACAGGTTAAGGAACATAAGCTTAGGTGCATAGAATTCAAGAGTAAAATTGAGATGTGTGTGGAAAGTGATGACAAGATCTTCCTATGAATAAGGCAGTTATACTAAATGAACAAATAACTGAAAAGGACCCACCCAGAATGTGCATGACAAAGAGAATAGATGGTGATTATTTTATTAAAGGCATTTCATTACAAAAAGGCTGGGTTTCAGCCCTTTGTAATCACAGGACATGAAAAGTGTAATTTTTTAAAGAACTGTCTGTGTTGTCTATAATAGACTATGAGAGAGCTAACACCACATCCTGAATGGACTTAGGTCTTGTTGTGTTGTTTCTTCCCTCCCTGCAGACAAGTTTTTGAAGTTTTTAATGAAAAGTAAAACATAGTTATCTTTTGGGACATAAAAATTAAAATGACTTCCAGTGTAGTACTTGTTGTTATTTGGGGGATGTGGATGAGAAAACTAAAATATGTTCATCTTTTTGACCAAGTGACTTGCTCAGAGTTACAGAGTTAGCGGAAAGCACCACACAAAAACCCATTGCTCATCCTTGTTTACCTCCGTGCCTGAGATGCGCGGAGGAAGTGAAGGTTGTAGGAAATTCACCCTAGCGTCATTTTGACAGAAACCCTGATTCAAGTTTTTGTTGCTGTTGTTGTTGTTTTGGTTTTGTTTTTTTTCTGATTCAGTTTTAAAAGTTGAAAGTTTAGGTAAGGAAAGGGTTAAAATGAGCCTGGGGTTATACCACTTCTGTGCTCTTTGTAATTTATTTGAAAAAGCAAAGAACAGAACTCTGCAGAGATTGTTCCCAAGACGGTGGTGAGTTTTTAATGTGAGGCCTTTTTAAAAATTTATTTCCTGGGGATATTGTGATGTTGCCAGAGACAGAGAATAGCACAAAAGAGGAAGTTACTGAAGGATGGAAAGGTGAAGCTGGAGGCAGACCTCACAGATTTACGTGAGGCAGATCCGTGGGACTGAGGAAAGGAAGATGAGATGGTGTTCAGAAAATACCTGTGAATGATTTTTGAATAATTGAATCAATTTTTGCACAGATAAGGTGGTCAGGATGGATTGGCTAAGCTATATTTGTCAAAAATAGACATAGCTTAAGACTAAATATGGTGTAATTTTGTTTTATGCCTAGAATTGTCCAAATTTTCCTCTGATGAATGTCATCCATCCCTGAGCCATAAGCTAAAGGAAGTAATCTCAGAAAAAAAAACATCAGAAAAGTTCTGGCTTTTCTGGATATCAGGCCAAGAACCAAGTCTTACCCTCTACTTCTGGCACTGTTGCGATTGTGCTGTCTTTTTCTTTTTTATTGACAGTTACATTAAACCACCAGAAGTCAACATTAGCATCCCAATCAAGGTACTCATCATAGTCTGCTCTTTTAGCTTGTGGCCTGTATTGGTATTTTCTTCCTACTGTTTACTTTATATTATTAAATATTTGTTTGGCAGCCCTGTCAGGAGCACATGTCCTTCAAAATTTTTGTTTTTAATTTTTATTTTTCTATTGGTGCTTTTGGCAGGATGACAAAAATATCTTCACATCTTTATCCTTAAAAAAGTAACGATAAATTACAATAGCAAGCATTTAACAGATCGTTCTAAATCCTTGAAATGTTGTTGAGGCAGTTGTCAGATGATCACACTTGTTCTTAGACTCGGTGATTTTTGCCTTTTGTCTCATATCGGGAGTCTAAGGCATGTATGTCCCTATTTTCAGAGGCATTGAGAATAATTTTGAAAGTAGCAAAGAGCGTATCTTCCCTTCAGCCTTCCTGCTGTTTGTTCTCTTTCCCTCAGACCTCTTAGTTTTAGTGCCATGCTTTATGATTGTTCAGAGCCCTTCCCTATGGTATTTTACCACATCTGTGCGCCTTAAAATGTTCTTTTCTCAGTGAAGAAAAAGAGTATGTGAACATTGACCCGTTTAATAAGAAAGATCTGTAAAAACTTCAGATAAGAAGTAGAATCATTGTTACAGAAAATGAATTAGCCAAATAGAAGACAGACTTTGAGAAATATATCCAGAAAGCAAACGCAGTGGTTAGAGATGAATATAAAGGAAGAGATGATAGTTTGCATCAAGTATGCTTTAGAGAGAGCCTGCTTGCTAATAACATGAATGCCAGAAGGCAGGACAGATAATTCAGCATTGATTATCTGAAGTGTAATAGAAGGAAATTTTCTAGACCTGAATTAAAAAGAGTTAAGGTTGGAAATAGATAAGGCTTATCACAGTTTGGATTCCAAGACATGTTTTGGTTAAAGTCTTATACCTTAAACTCATAATTCGTGTGCTTCCAAACAAGACGCAGGGTCAAACAGTATTGTTTTTTTAAGATTTCCAGTTGATTATATTGGGATTTTGATTGGAATTAAATTATAGCTATAGATTAGTCTGGTAAAGACTGACATTTTATAGTACTAAGGCGTCCAACCCATGAATCCAGACTATTTCTTCATTTATTTAGACATTCTTAAATGTTTTAAATAGTTCATAATTTTCTGTATAGCAATTTCTAGATGTATTCTTAGGTATCATTATGTCCTTGGAGTAGGGAAGAATTTCCTGTCAAAACACAGAAAACACTACCCATAAAAGCAAGATTGATATATTTGACTACGTTAAAATCAAAGATTTCAATAAAAATATCTCATAATGAGATTGAAAAGATAAGCCAAAAACTGGAAGGAGATATTTGTCACACATAGAACCAATAAAGCTTTAGTATATAGAGTGAATCAATTAAAAAAGAGTAGTTTTCCAGTAGGAAAATGGGCAAAAAGACATGAACAGCCACTTCATAGAAGATACATTTAACGAAGGCCTATAAATATATGAAAAGATGTTCAGCCTTATCAGGGAAATGCAAATTAAGACCATGTGAGATTGCCAAAAATTAAGAGATTTGCCGTTATCAAATGTTGGAGGGGATGCAGGTCAGTAGGGACTGGTAAGTCATACCACTGGAGTAGTGTGAATTGGTCCATTCACTTTGGGGACAATTTCACTGCATTGTGAACTGAATTTTGCATTCTCTCTAACTTAGCATCTTTAGTTCTTGTTTACAGCCTAGAGAAACTTACGTATGTGTACCAGAAAATTGTACCACGATGTTCATACCAATATAATTTATAATAGCAATGAAACAAAAATAAAAAAACTGAAAATAACCCAAATGTTCGTTGGCCACAGAATAGAAGATGAAATTGTGTATATTGGCATAACAATATTATACAGCATTAAAAATTCATTTACTACAGCTATACATTTGTTGCTTTCGGTGTTATCAGGCTAGCCTTGCACTGATTCGTGTCAAAAACAATGAAGCAACATTTAATCACTTATAAACAAAAAAACAACCACTTACAGAGTTCATGCTGTGTGCCAACCACTCTTCTGGGTGTGAGGGTTTAGCGGTGAGCAGGGTAGTCCTCATAAAGCTTACATGGTAGTGTAGCTGGGCAGAGTAATATGGAATTTCATCTAGTCCGAAGAGCTGTGGAAAAAGATGAAACAAGCTAAGAGGATAGTTTATGGCGTGATGTAATGTGTGTGCACGTGTGCGTGTGTGTTTCTGTGCCACCAACGAAGGGCGTTTCTGAGTATGTGATGTTTGAGCACAGTTGAAGGTTGCATGGGAAGGTGTACAACTCCCCAAGGGGAATGTGGGAGGGAGCATAGCATGTTCAAGAAAGAGTAAGAAGGAAAACGAGGACAATAGAGAATGAGGTAGGGCTAGAGAGAGAGGAGCAAGAGCTGCGCTTGAGGAGATAGGCAAGGCTGTGTCATGTAGGGCTTATGGTATTAGTAATGGGTTTTAATTCTTCTTTAATATGAAGCAAAGATATTCGAGAGTACTGAGCAAGGGAATGACATGGTCCGATCTGTTTTTACAATCTGGAGACTAGATTGATGGGAGGGAGGGAAGCAAAGGTGGATGCATTGGGCTCAGGCAGGATTTTGCGGAAGTTTAGGCCATAAGACCTGGGGAGGGTGACAGCAGATGTAAAAAGAGGTGGTTAGAGTGGTAATATATTCTGGGAGATAATTGAAAGGACGTAGCGATGGATGATGTCTGTGTGTGTAAGAGAAGAATAAGTCGGTGATGCTGTCAGGTTTCTGGAAGCAGTGACTGGGTAGGTGGTAACATCGTTTACTCCGGTGAGGAACCCTGAAGGACGAGCAGGCCGAGCCACGAGGTGAGGAACTTGTTTTCAGAACTCTGAAATTGGAAATGCCTGCGAGACTCTTGTGAGTGTGAAGCTCAGAAGATAGGTCTGGAGTTTGTGGGTAGAAATATGGGAGTCATTAATGAATATACGACGTTCAGAACCATGGAACTGAATAAGGTCACCAAGGGAGCAAAAGCAGGCAGAGGAGAGAGCTGTGACGGGGCTACTGGGAAGTGGGTGGTGAGCCGGAAAGAAAACACTGGATTTAGAATCTTGTGTCCTTGGAGTCAAGAGAAGAAAATGTTTAATTGGAAAAACAGTATAATGAAGAAATATACGTGCGATGTAAATGTAAATGATAGATATCAGGTTAATATATTCCAAATGAATTATAAAAAGAGAAGCCTGTAAAGAAATGCAAAAAAAAAAAATTATATGAACAGGCTGTTCATTGAAGGGCGTATCCTAATAGCCAGTAAACCTATGAAAAGGTGCTTAACTGCATCATGCATCAGGGAGATGCAAATTAAAAAGAGCAATAACACCTAATGCTGTCAAAGATTGGAAGGGAGGTCATTTTTATACCTTGGTGGAAATGTGAATTATTGCAGCCTTTTTTGAAGGCAGTCTGGCAGTACCTATTAAAATGAAGAACACCTCTGATCGGCAGTCCAGCACTCTCACTCCTGGAAATCTGTCTCGTGGAGATAAAAGCACAGTGCATGAAAACGTGAGTGTGTTTACTGCAGCCTTTTCATGCGGGCATGGACAGTGAGAGCAAGGTAATGCCCATCCCTCAGGGAGTAATTGAATAAATCATAGTTTATCCAACCCCTGGATTATTACACAGCCATTAAAAAAGAATGAGTTAGATATATGCAGCTGACTTTAAGGATTTTCATGATCTATTGTTGAGAAAAACAAGATGTAGAGAATTATATGTAATATACTGCCATTAAAAAAGCTGACCATACTGGGGACAACCAAAGCTATAGGCTGAGCCCCCAGTCTTGGGGTTTGTTCATATGAAACTCAACCCCACAAAGGACAGGTCAAGCCTACTTAAAATTAGGCCTAAGAGTCACCCCCAAGAGAGTCTCTTTTGTTGCTCAGATGTGGCCTCTCTCTCCAGCCAACACAACAAGCAAACTATCACCTTCCTCCTGTCTACGTGGGACATGACTCCCAGGGGTGTGGACCTGGGAGTGCACAGCGACAGAAACCCTAGAATGAGCTGAGACTCAGCATCAAGGGACTGAGAAAACCTTCTCGACCAAAAGGGGGAAGAGTGAAATGAGACAAAATAAAGTGGCAATGGCTGAGAGATTCCAAACAGAGTCAAGAGGTTATCCTGGAGGTTATTCTTATGCATTAAGTAGATATCACCTTGTTAGCCAAGATGTAATGGAGAGGCTGGGGGGAACTGCCTGAAAATGTGGAGCTGTGTTCCAGTAGCCATGTTTCTTGAAGATGATTGTATAATGATATAGTCACAATGTGACTGTGTGATTGTGAAAACCTTGTGTCTGATGCTCCTTTGTCAACAGATGAGTAAAACATATGGATTAAATATAAATAAATAATAAGGGGAGCAAATGTTAAAATGAATTTAGTAGATTGAAATGCTAGTAATCAATGAAAGAGGAGAGGTAATAGTATGTATGAATTTTTTTCTGTTTTCTTTTTATATCTTTTTCTGAATTGATGCAAATGTTTGAAGAAATGATCATGATGATGAATATACAACTATGTGATGAAAAAAAACTGCCTGTGTATAAAACATTTGTGTATGGTCATGTGAGCATGGAAGAAAGCATACTTTGTTATATATATATAAATAGTGTTAACTGGGGATAAGTAATTCTGGGGGAGGATGGAGAGGTAAGCCTTTCTACTCAAATATATACATGCATACATCTTTTTAAAAAGAAAAAAGGATTTCTTTGACATGTCCCATTTATGTAAAACATATTTATGTGTACATGTAAAAGATATGAAAAGATGGTCAACCATAATGATAATCCTAAAGTATAATTTTTTTAAATAAAATGTGAAGTTGGATGTAATTGTCATGATTTTTTTCTCTTTTCAATGCTGGTTCAAGGTGGAGATTCTTGATATTGATTAGATAAATTCAGTTAATAGATAGAATATAGTATTTAGATAGATTTATGGAATTATAATTTTATGTTCTCCATTAATTACTCTTTCACCATCCATGTTCCTTTTCCTGGCTTAGCTTTCAGTCTTTTACCAAAGGTTTGCTTTGGGTAGAAATAAAGTAATGTGAGACTAAGAATTACAACAGGTTACTGGTTAAATGCATGAGCAGTGGGCAGTGTTCGGATGAGTGACAGGCCTTCTGAATACCTGAGTCATGAACACAGCTGACATCTGCATTGCTACACATATTTGTTCAGTATGCATTAAGAAGCTCTCATACTGCTCAGTTTTAAAGAGAAAGGTATTTAAATTGTATTTATTGATTTTAAAATTGAAATTGAAGCAGACGTCATGACTGTCATTAAGAATGCAAAGTTCTTGGAGCGGCTTGGGGACCTGTGGGCTTAGGAACTACTATTGCCATTGGATCTAACAAAACTGTTTTACTTTTTTAAAAAAATATTTTTATTGATAACTCTTCACACACATACATTCCATACATGGTATATAATTAGTAGCTCACAATATCATCACATAGTTGTGTATTCGTTACCATGATCATTTTTTAGAACGTTTGTATCACCCCAGAAAAAAAAAAAGAGCTGGTACACAGCATACCCCTTACCCCCCCTTCTTATTGACCACTAGTGTTTCCATCTGTTTTACCACTCAACCCCCCCCATTATTTATTTATTTTTATCCATATTTTTTATTCCTCTGTCCATATCCCGGATAAAAGTAAGCATCAGACACAAGGTTCTCACAGTCTCGCAGCCACATTGTAAACATCTGTCATGGCCAGGATCAGGTGTCAGCTTGGCCAGGTGGTGGTACCTGTTTGTCTGGTTGGGCAGGTGCTGGCCTGTCTGTTATGATGAGGACATTCCATAGAATTAAATCATGATCACATCGCCACATCTGCAGCTGATTCCACTTGTAATCAGCCAAGGGGGGTGTCTTTTGCAGTGAGTGATGCTCAGTCTAATCACTGGAAGCCTTTTAAGGAGGATTCGGAAGAGGCGGGCTCTCTTCTCTTCCTGCTTCTGTGGACTTCGTCCAGACCCTCCATCGGAGTCGTCAGCTTCACAGCCCACCCTGCAGATTTGGGACTCTGCGTTCCATGGTTATGTGAGGCACTTTTATAGATTTTATATTTACAGATATTTCCTGTTGGTTCTATTTCTCTAGAGAACCCTAACTGATACATTATATCTTTATACACTCATCTTCTAAAATCAAGGCTACTGGAACACAGCGCAGCAGTTTCAGGTACTTCTCTACAGCCACTCTAATACACCATAAATTAAGAAGGAATATCTGTATAAGAATAACCTCTCGACTCTGTTTGGAATCTCTCAGCCACTGACACTTTATTTTGTCTCATTTTTCTCTTCTTCCTTTTGGTCAGGAAGGCTTTCTCAGTCCCTTGATACCAGGTTCTGGCTCATCCCAGGATTTCTGACCCACATGGCCAGGGAGATTTACACCCCTGGGAACCATGTCCTATGTAGGAAGGAGGACAAAACTGGTTTACTTTTTTTTTTTTAAACCTTTTTTTTTTTTAAAGCAATAATTTCAAAGCACTCTTCAACAAGTAGTTACAAGACAGATCCAAGAGTTTGTCATGGGCTACTGTACTGTCAGCTCAGATTTTTCCTTCTAGCTGTCCCAGAACGTTGGAGGCTAGAAGGAGTAAATTTTTTTTTATCATCACAATCAATTTTTTTTCTTTTTTATGGAAAATAGCATATGTATAAAAAAGCAATAAATTTCAAAGCACAGCACAATAATTAGTTATAGAACAGACAGATTTCAGGGTTTGGTGTGGGTTACAATTCCACAATTTTGGATTTTTATTTCTATCTGCTCTAAAATACTGGAGACTAAAAGAAATACCAGTGTAATGATTCAGCATTCATATTTGTTTGTTAAATCTGACCTCTGTATAACTCCACCATCACCTTTGATCTTTCTGTCCCTCTCTTTAGGAGTGTTTGGGCTATGCCTATTCTAATGTTTTCATGTTGGAAGGGGCTGTCGGTAATTTGAGGTAGGGAGATGGAACTAGCTGATGTTCTGGAGAGGCTGGCCTCTAGGTTTCAGGACCTACTGGGGAAACTAGTTTACTTTGCTATTTGGTGCTCATTGTGAGCTGTACCCCACCTTTGTTTTTCATCTTTATGATTTAGTTGCTTTTATGTATTTCTTTCCTCATTTTACTACTTGGAAGCTGTATTTTACCACTACTCTCTGTTCAGACCCACTCTGTGATGCTAACTTTGCTTTTTACCTTAGGACAAGGTCCTATGACAGTTCCATTCCCTCTTTTATGAAAAGTCCTCCAATCATTTCTAGTCACAGAAGCCAGCCAAGTTCAGTACTCAGCATGGACAGTTCTGCGTAATAATTTAAAACTTCAAACTTTATTTAAAGCCAAAAATTTCCCTTGTGAAGGCGCTTTCACCTCCTAAAGGATGGCCTACTACAGCAGGAAAGGGGGCTCAACTAATGTTTCTATCCTCGTCTAACCCAGTGACCCCTTTTCCCACGGCTTGCTAACTCCTGGGTCTGAGCCCTGCAGGGTTGCAGCTGGGAGGCCGCGGGGAGTCCAGTCTCACTGGACTGAGGCTGCAGTGGGCTGGCGTTGCGACCTCCGAATCGGGCGGCGACACAGAAGCGTGCTCAGTGTGCGGCAGCTGCTGACTTACCTGCCGTCGGAGTGCCTCACCTTCAGTCTTGTCCTTTAGCTTCCTCAGGCTTCTGTCCAGCAGTCTTCTGGGCTCCCAAGATCTAGAAGACATTTCTTCTGCTGTCCAAATGGACTTGTTGAAGCTTTTCTCTCTAGATTGAGGTCTTGGGGGAAAAGGTGATTGAGACCCGTATATTTTCCAAAAATCTTCTCCTAATCACCAGTCCTTCTCTCGCCCACTGTATTCTTTTTTGTTAAGCTATAGCCAAAGATTACAAGGGTTTTTGACCATGTGCTTTGCAAGTCTGGCATGGCGGCTCCCCTCTCAGGTTTTAATGTGACGTCTCCTGCCTTGGACCCTCAGCTGACATTTAAATTCAGGGCCTGTTATATCTGCTGTCAGCCGTCTCCCTGGCCCTCCGTGGGGGTGTGTGCCCTGCGTAGTTGCCTGCAGTCGCTGTGGCAAGAAAAGCGATTATTAACTAATTTATTAAAACAAAAATGGGTGGAAATTAATAAAGAATGGGAAACGGAAAGAAAGAAGAGGGGGAAAAGCACTAGCACCTTATCTTGTTTCAGGTTAGAATAAACATAAATATTATCTTAGTATTAAATTGGGTAAATGTTATTGCTTTAATGGTGTTTTTAAAATATCTGAAGTGCTTGTAGAATTAAAAATGAGATATTTGAGCTGTAACTCATAGAAATAAAGGTAAACAAAGAGAGAAAACATATGAGCATAAAAATAGGGTGACAAAAACCATACATTATATAACAAGTATAAATGGTGCCCATTTGGGTCAGTAAATAAAATCCCACAATGTTATGCTTATAAAAAACCCAACTAATACAAAATAGTAAAAGACAAAATTATCCCCAAATTAGAAAGATCTATTTATCACACTTGAATAAAATAAAAGGAGACAAAATAAAATTTAAGGGAAAAAGCAGATATTACATATGATTTTATGTTGACAACTTAAAGCTCAGTAAAATTGTCACAAATATAAAAGATGTGACCAAATTAATGCAAGTTTTGTGGACTAGATTCCTAGTATTTGAATTTAGCTTTATATGACTATCTTAGGAAAAAAAAATTGGGGGTAGGGAAGGTAGGGCTTTGGAAGATAGATTAAAGTGTGAAATTTCCCCTTTTAAAATGTGCCATGTAAAATGTTTAATACAATTAGAGAAGTTTCCCAGAGGAGGGCCAGCTAAGAATCCCAGGAACGTGGAGATGGGAAGGCTGAAATTCTGCTAAAGTAGGTTCCTAGAAGCTCAAACCAGATCTACAGCTGACAGCTATAAAAGGTGCTCTTAATGTCAAATCAGACAAAGCTCTCGTTGGTTCAGGTCTTACAGGGCTGGCTGTTCACAGGAAAGCTTGTCCTCTGCCGGGTCTGATAAATTAATTGTCTGGTTATTCTTCACCTCACAGGAATTCCATTCTAGTTATTTTTTGAATCAGACTTTCTGGGGACAGGGCTTAAGCATCTGTATTTTTATCGAATTACCTTAATAATAATTTATGTTTTTATTTCTAATTTCAGAAGAAAATTATGTTCTGTCACACTGAAAGTAGCACAGGTATAGATTAAAATAAAAATAGTTGTCTGCCTCTCATCATTTCTTGTCCTCTGAGATGACCCTCATTAGCAGTTTGGTATATACCCTTCCTGATGGTTTTCTGTGCTTATGAGTATGCACACATGGCTTTATGGAGTTACCATTTTTGTATTCTGCAGTTTGCCCTTTTCACTTATCCTTGACCTATTATGAGCTTTCCGAGTGGATAGAGTAGATCTTGGCTGTGTGATATGCTGTGTATGGCTGCGTCATAATGTAGTTAATCATTTGTCCACCGAAGGCCCTTCAGTCGTTTCTTGTTTGGGCGGGAGAGTGTCCGTGATCGTCTTGGTGCATTTACAACTACACACTCGTGCTCTTATTTTTGTAGGATAGGTTGATTCCTGGAATTGGGATTGTTAGACCATGTGGTATGTTTTTAATTTTATAATATATATATGATCATCAACTTTTTAAATGTTTGTAGAAATTTGCAATAATCATTTATGTGGGTTCCTTTTTCCCTCACACCCACTATTAGGCACATTTCTAACTTAAGAAAACAATTCCTTGAAACCACAAAAATAGTTTTAGGGGGTGTGTTTGCTAAATGCTGCCAGAATGCAGTATACCAGAGATGGCACAGATTTTAGAAAAGGGATTTATTAAGGTACAAGTTTATAGTTGTAAGGTCACATACTTGTTCAAACTAAGACATCCGGAGAACAGACCTTCACTCAGAGACATCAGCCCGTCTGACGTCTGTCATGTGGGAAGGCCCGTGCCTGGTGCCGTGCCTGGCGTCTGCTGGTCCTTGTTCCCGGTTCTGTTGCTTCCAGCTTCTGACCCCAGCGGTTTCCTCTCTAAGCGTCTGTGTCCTTCACTTAGCTGCTGCAGGACACAACTCTGGGCTCTGGCCTGCTGAGCATCTCATGGGAAGGCACCTGCGTCTCCAAACATCCGTGTCTCGGCATCTTGCTCTCCAAGCATGTTTGGATGTCTGCGTCTCTGTCAGCTCGGGAGCAGCTGTCCTCCAAGCATCTGAGCTTCCTCCAAAATGTTTCCCCTTTTAAAGGATTCCAGCAAACTAATCAAGACCCACCTTGAATGGGTGGAGTCACATCACCATCTCATCAAAAGATCACACCCATAATTGGGGTGTGTCACATCTCCATGGAAACAGGCCAATCAGAAGGTTGCACCCACACTTGAGTCAGTTTCCATGGAAACAATCTAATCAAATGTTTCCACCCTATAATATTGACAAGGACATGCTTTATTAGGGTACACAAGACTTTCCAACCATCACAGGGGGTAATGGGGGAATTTTTTGTAATCTTGTAATGCAAAATGTCTTTTAAGTAAGATACAAATCCAAGCCACAAAGAGAAAACTTAATAGTTTTACTGTATAAAAATTAACAATTTCTACTAGCAGAAAAAATGTTATAAATGAAGTAAAGACACATGATAAATGGGTAAAAAACAAGAGCATTTAGGGGAAGGCAGGTATGCTCTGGCTTGCTTAGAACTGCTTTGCCCCCCTGTTTGTTTATTTTGTCGTGTAACAGTGTCCCGGTTCCACTCAGGTGTGGACAGCCGTCCTCTGTGCTGGGTGCAGGAGAATCAGGCTGGCGCCTAGGCTCCCGCCTTTAGTTTATCCAGATTGAGCTGCTCCACACACGTCACAGCTGGGCAGGTCCTGGGTAGATGTATCTTCCTTTACTTCTTTTAAAAGTTTCTTTTTGTTGAAGATGAATTTCTGATTCGTAGTTTAGAAATGCAGGTCACAAGGGCTGGTGTCTTACGTGGAAAATGTTGCTCTCCAGGGACCTTTTGAAATCAGTCCTGGCAGGCTGTCCAGATATGTAACCGGTGGCCTGCTGCAGTGGTGCCAGCTAAGCCCCATCCAGGTTCCTCAGTCTTGAGACTAAAAGAATTTAGAGACAAGAAGGCCAGAAGGGTTAAGTAGTAAAGTTTATTAAAAAGAGAGAGTACATGTTAGTGAGGTCAACATCACCATGTCCTGGGACATACCAGAGCAATTTATTTTAACAGAGAAAATTTAATTTTAGTTTTGCATCAGTAAATATTTGGCATTAATGAATTCACCAGCTTTCTCTTTTTAATCTTAAGAATAATTCCATCAAATGTGAGCCAGCTTTGGCAAAATTTCAATATTGCGTATTTTCAGACTGTTATTTGCAGTTTTATAGTCTAAGGCAAATAAAGTTTCCTTTCCACAGCCTCCAGCCTTCAATCATTCATCCCTGTTTTGTCCTTCATCATTCACCTTGTACAGTTTGGAACAACCCAGGCAGACGTTTTACTTTAGGACAAAATAATCTTTTCCCATTAATAAACTAAAACACATCATTGCATACACAGCCATACTTCTAAGGCAGTCTTGTTGTACTATAGTCTCGAGTTCCATATTACTTATAACGTAGCCAAAGTTACTAATTTCTGCATCACAGAGAGTTGGTTAATTGAGAAATGTCTGTCGTAATACCATGTTTCATCAGACCAGCAAAACTCAGGGCATACATAGGACATGTTCTTTTTATACCTTCTTAAAGTGGCAGAATAAATGTTTAATGTTACTTAAATGTATAGCCACTGCATAACATACGTGTATGTGTGTGTGTATAAACCATATTTGGTCATCAGTTTTAGAATTCTTAGAAATTAATTCTTCAGGTATGCAAAGACTATCGAATGATTAGATTTGTTTAATATTAGTACAAAGTCTTAAGATTAACTGAGAATATTAGAAATTATGTTTAACACACTACAGAATATAATTACTATTGGTATAAAACTTTTATCGGAATTATAATTTGATTACATTATATGATAAGAATAATTAACTTATCTGAAAAGTAGGCCAGTATTAGAAGTTTGGATATAATTACTATCCTCATGAGAAAACAAATGCAAGTCTTATTTAAAAAAATAAAACACTGGCTTATTTTGTACTCCACACTGATTAAATCCAAGAAAAGACAAATAGCTGTTTTAAACCAAAATTATCAAAACAGTCTGATTTGTTCAAGTATTCACTTTGATTACACAAATTTGAATTCTGATATAAAAGTGCTTCTGAACTAACAGTTTCTGGGATAGGGTTTTTCCCTAGAAGGCCACCACATTTAAAGAATTAGAAATTCAGTTTATTTGTTTCTTGAGAATTCTTATGATCCCTTATATTAGATTTTTGTAAGCCTTATTGTTTATAAACCAATTGAAATAGAGGTACTTTAGTTTAAGAAACATATCTAATTTGTTAATACCTTTTACCAGCAGAATGAAAAGGTTTTAAACTCACCCTATTGAGGTAAAGAACACGTAAAGACTTTCTCAAGTACAGACATGCAGAGAACTTGGAGCTTCAGGTTTACAGCTTCTTTAGCCGCAGGTTGAAGGAAACGCTGTGCAGAAGAGCCCTTTCTGAAAGGGCTCTTCTCCTTTCCAGCAGAAGCAAGTTATTTTCTTCCACATGCGACAAAGCTAATGCACCAGATTTTATGTTCTGTTTTTATCCATTCAAAATATAGTATCCATTTTAAGCTGTTTTTGTGGGGTTGTGTTGAATGTAATACCTTGAAGGTTTTCATAGAAGTTGTATCGTAGGTAATGGGAAAGCCTAGAAAAAGGAGATGCTTTGGAAGGCTGCTCTAATGGCCTTGTTCAGAGACCACGAGAACTTGATTTAGAGTAATAATAATGGAAATGGTAATCAACCTGAGAGACATTTTAGGGGCTTAATTGGTGAGATTCAGTGATCAGCTAAATGTCAGGCTTGAAGAAATAATCAAGGGCTTGAAGTTTGTTTCTTGGTAGAAGAGTGGATCACTGTGTGAATAACTTATAAGATAGGAAACAAAAAGAAATTCAGAGGAAATTAGTTCAGTTTTAGGCAAGCTATGGAATCTCAGGCCTTGAAGGAAACCTAGAGGTTAACTAGTCCAGCCATCTTCAACAGATGTGGAAGTCAAGGCCTGTCCTAGTTTGCAGGCTGCCAGAATGCAATATACCAGAACGAGAACGGCTTTTAAAAAGGGAATTAAGTTACAAGTCTACAGTTCAAGCCTATAAAATGTGCAGACTAAGGCATCCAGGGAAAGATACCTTAATTCAAGGAAGGCCGATGGGTCAGGAGCCCCTCTGTCAGCTGGGTAAGTCACATGGCTGGCATCCGCTGGTCCCTTGCTCCTGGGCTCCATTGCCTTCAGCCCCTTTTCCTGTGGGGGGTCCCTCACTTTGCTTCTCTGGGGCTGGCTTTCCTCTCTTGGCTTCCCTTGGCTCTCTCAGGTTCTGGTTGCTTTATATCTCATGGCAATGTCTGCTGGACTGCAGGCATCTTCTAACATCCATTATCTCTTTTCTCCATGTGTTGCATCTGTGTCAGCTCTGCTCTGAAATTCCTGTCCGCTCTCTCTGTTGGCTCTGTCATTTCTTTTGTTTCTGACTCTCTCCAAAATGTTTCCTCTTTAAAGGGTTCCCGTAAACTAATCAAGACCCACCTGGAACGGGTGGAGTCACGTCTCCATCTAATAAAAGGCCACACACACAATTGGGCACATCACGTATCTGTGGGGATAATTTAATCAAAAGTTTCTGCCCTGCAATGCTGAATTTGTGTTAAAAGAAATGGCTACCTCCACAAGATTGAATCAGGATTAAAATACGGCTTTTCTTTGGTATGTAATATTTTCAAACTGGCACATTCTACTCTCTGAACCCGCCCAAAAAGACATGTTTATTTCAATATACAAAATGCATTCACTCTGTCACAATATCACAATGCCTTAAACCATTTCAGTAACAATACAAATATTATACAAAGTCAGAAACAGTACAAAATCTCATCAAAGTCAGCTACAGGCATGGTCTGTCCTACGGCAGAATTCTTCTCTAGCTCTAGACCTGTAAAACTCAGAACAAGTTACCTGCTGCCAACATAAAAAGGAGGAACAGTCATAGAATACATATTCCCATTTCCATATTGGAAGGGAAACACGGGTCACCAGATCCAAACAGTTCCGAAAGCCTGCAGGGCAGACTCCATTGGATGTCAGAGTCTGAGAGTCATTTATCCTCGGGGCTTTAGAAAGCGGCAGTCCCACCCCTTCCAAGGGCCTATTCGGCGGCCTGCCTCTCTCCAGATGCTGGGGTGTGTTGCAACACTGGGGCTTATTGGGGGGACCACCTTTTTACAGCCCCACCCTCTCCATAAACCAGGGCACCACCTGGGGTTTCTGGGTCACACGCTCAACCCCTCTAGGACAAAGGGTGGCAGCCAGGCTTCCCCCACCCCCCGGTTTAAGCACTGCACCTTCTCCAAGGCCTGAAGTGTTACAACTCTTTCCTGGGCAACAAAGTGGAAGGCCCACCCTCAGCTTCTGGGGCAAACTTACCCTCTCCATGCATATGGGTCAGTCCATTCTCCTGGCCTGAGGTTTCTTGGCTTTGGACTTAGCTTCCATGATTCTACCTCTGAAGCCATTTTTCCGTCAATTTGACCCTTTTCTGGCCCTTTTAGTCCAGACTGGCAGTGGTTCCGTTTATACAGATCCCACAACACTCTTGTTGGTTTTCTATGCAGTATATTGGGACCATGAGACAATAGAACTTCCCGCAGATCCTTTCTGGATAACTCCATCTCAAATCCTTGCTTGTTCTGTAATGGGTGACTACTTCCATGCTTGGATGAATCCTCATATGGGGCCATCTTCACTGGGATCTCACTTTCTGGAAGCGCAAAATTTTCCAGAACACCAATTTCTGTTTTCTTTGTACCAAAGAGTTCAGTTCTCAACTTATTTCTTTCTTCTTGCTCTTCAAGGAGCAGCCAGGATTTCCACATTTAGTTTAGAAATTTCTTCTGCTAAATATCCAAGTTCATCACTCTCAAATTCTGCCTTCTGTCTACAAAGAATGCCTTCCTTCCAGTTGCAAAGACACTGTCTAGAGCCTCATCAGAGCTATCTTTAGAGTCCGCATTCCTGCCAACAGTCTCCTCAAAGCATTCTAGGCCTTCTCTGTCAAGCTTCTCACAACTCTTCCAGAATCTTCCCCTTATCCATTAAAAAAGCTGCTCTACCATGTTTGGTATTTGCAAGCCACAGCAGCATCCCACTTCTCTGGTACCACAACTCCTACCCGGAGATATAATGATTCCATTGAACTGGATGTTAAGATTCTCACCTGGCCACTTTGGGCTTTTCATGCAACTGAATCAATAGGCACAAAATGGTATTACTGTTCTGTCTGGGGTGATGGAACCTGACTGTCCAGAGGAAATAGGACTGCAGCTAAGCCGCGGAGGTAAAGAAGAGTTTTCGTGAAATACAGGAGATCCCCTAGGGCATCTCTTAGTACTCCCATGCCCTGTGATTAGAGTCAATGGAAAACTGAAGCAGCCTACTCCAGGCAGGACTCCCAATGGCCCAGAAACTTCAGGAATGAAGGTTTGGGTCATACCACCTGGCAAAGGTCCACAGTCAGCTGAAGTCCTTGCTGAGGGTCAAGGGAACAGGGAATGGGTAATAGAAAAAGGTAAGATAAATATGAACTACAGCCACGTGACCAGTTACAGAAACGAGGACTGTGACGGTATGAATAGT
Source organism: Myrmecophaga tridactyla (assembly GCA_004026745.1). Classification (NCBI taxonomy): domain Eukaryota; kingdom Metazoa; phylum Chordata; class Mammalia; order Pilosa; family Myrmecophagidae; genus Myrmecophaga; species Myrmecophaga tridactyla. The sequence goes on from PVIY010043762.1 coordinate 18,052, forward strand.
TCCTCCCTTTTTCGGCATGAGTGTGTTTGCATTTGTACATAAGCAAATATCTTGTTTTCTTCTTATCGTATGACATCAGTTGTATTGTTCATGTTATAGTATAGGCCATAGGATATGAAATTTAAGAGTGAATGTTACCCCAAGGACTTGTACCCTATTCTGGACAGATGTAATGCATTTTCAGTTGTATGCAAGACAATTGAGTATTATTAGGTAAAATATATGTCTGTTATTGTTATATTTGAAAACTGAGCTTATCTCAAGGCGATGCGTGTAGCTGCCAAGTTGACAAGGGGTGGACTGTGATGGTTGGTTCTGTGTCGGCTTGGCCAGGTGGTGATACACAGTTTCTGGTCACGTAAACACTGTTGCGGGAAGGTTTTGTGGCTGGTTGATAAACTGGAAGGCTGGTGTATTCAGTCATCGGTCAGTTGAGTGCATCTGTGCCTAATTATATCTGTGATCAGCTAAGTATGTGCCCCACCAATGAGATAATCCAATCAGTTGAAGGCTTTGAAGGAGAGGACAGACGTTCATTGCTTCTTCAGGCAGCGCGCCTCTCCTTGGAGTCCATCCAGGCTCTTCATCAGAGCCACCAGCTTCACAGCCTGCCATGTGGATTTTGGACTCTTTTGTTCCCATGGTTGCGTAAGACATTATTGTTAATCTCATTTTTACAGATCTCTTCTGTTGGTTCTGTTTCTCAAGAGAACTCTCTGACTAGTACAGGCCCCCAAGAGATTGTGACATCTTTAATATCATAATTTAAATTGAAACCAAGATTTAAATACAAGTTCTGGACTCAAAATCCGTATTTTCTCAGTGCACCAGAGATTCTTTGCTCCCTGACATACAGTTCATTCAGTCCTGAGGAGATGGACCTGTGAGTGTGCAGCAGTTCTCAGGCTGTTGCCATATGGTAGTTCAGAAGACCCTTAGACTTCTGCAAGAGATCAGACCTTTTTCTTGTTTTACATTAGGAGTGTCTCCCTTCTTTTATGGCCTTTTCTTGAGTTTAAGCTGCTTATGGGACCTATAAATGAAGATGATTTGTAGACAATTTGTAATTCCTCACCTGGAACACAAAGGAGAAGTTGGGTCTAGAGGTGGACATTTGGGGGTCCATCACAATAATGTGAAAAATTGAAATGGAATGGGATTGCTCAGAAAGACATTGTAGTTTGAGGAGAGGTGAGGTCCTGGAATGGAAGCTAGAGAAATATCTGAAATTATTGGGAGGGTATAACAGAAGACCCAGAGGAGCAGATTGGGAAGAGTAGAAAGGAAGAGAACTTGGAAGCCAAGGGAGGAAGAGTTTTAGGTGGAATTGATTAACAGCGATAATGACGGTAGGATAGACAAGTGGATATGGACTGGGAAGGAGGATTAGGAAGGAGATGGGAGGTGAGAAAGTAGAAACCACCATACTGGTACATTGTTCTTTTATGCGTTTGGATCATGAGGGAAAGTAGAGGGTAGCTTACTTAATGTGGAGGACAAAGTCAAAAGAAGATTTGGGGAATGAGGAGATAGGAGCACTTTACCTATTTATTTATTCAGCCATACACTTGACAAATAAATACTTCAAAGGAATTTTCTGTGTTCCTGTCCAGTCCCTATCTTTTAAAATATTTATATATAATTTTAATCACAGTGTGCATAAAATGTTAATTTTTTCCTTAACATTGTCATAAAATTCCATATCGACACATTGTTGAATGAATGAAAATTTGTCTTTATGAAAGCAAAGATTAATTAAGAATCACTGTGAACCAGAAATCATACTACATTGTAGGCATACAAATTTGAATAAGATATGGTTCTTATATTCAAGAATTTCAAAGTATAGCAAAAGAGAATAAATTAGTAGTACTAGGTAAAAAGTATAACAGCAGACACATACTGAATTCTGGGGTTAGGACAATCAAGCTGGGGAAGTCTGGGCTCGGGGCAGAGTCTGGCTTCCCAGAAGAGGTGACTTTTAAGCCGTGTCTCTGCGCGCAGCCCTGCTGTGTGGCTGGCGCACGTAGGGCAGGCGGGAGCAGTGGGGACAGGCGGTAGGACACGGGTGGTGG
>PVIY010043763.1:0-20121 GCA_004026745.1 Myrmecophaga tridactyla
CTAATCAGAAGAATTAGACAAGATAAGGAAATAAAAATTCAGCAAATATTCAAAGCAGGCATGATGTTACATTGAAAATATCCTAAACAATAAAAAACATATTACAGCTAAGAAATGAGTTCATAAAAGTTGCACAGAATTAGCTTTGTTTCTCTATACTAACTGAAAATAATCTGAAAGAAAATCAAGAAAAAAATCTCATTTAAAAGAGCATCAAAAAGTAAATTACTTGTGAACAGATTCAATCAAGAAGGCACAAAACTTTGGCACTAAATGTGATAAAAACATTTCTACAGGAAATTAAAGATATAAATAAATGGGGAGGTATCTCATGTTCATGGATAGGAAGGCTACATTTTAATAAGATATCATTAATCCTCAAAGTGATCTACAGATTCAATGTGATTTCTAAGAAAATTCCATCTTCTTGTTTGGCAGAAATGCAAAAGACAAACCTAAAATTCTTATAAAATTTTAATGCATCTCAACTGTGTAAAACAATTTAGAAAGAATAACAGTTGAAGGACTCAAACTCCCTGATATGTTTCTTACTGCAAATTTAGAGTAATTTAGAGCAATCAATAATATATGACCCTAACATAAAGATAGATATACAATAATAGAAGAGAATCGAAGGTCCAAAAATACCCACACATATCTAATCAATTTTAAAAACAAATGCCAAAACCATTCAATGGGCAAGGAAGATTGTTTTGACAAACAGAATTTTTCATGTGAAAAAGAATGAAGTTGGACCCTTATCTCACACCACATACAAAAAAAAAAACTCAAAACAGTAAAAGACCTAAAAGTAGGGGCAAAAACTGTAAAACTCTAAGACAAATCATAAGTACAAATCTTCATAATCTCAGTTTGGGTAACCATTTCTTAGATATATCACCAAAAGCAGGAGACCAGCAGCTGTGGTGCACTTGACATGAGATGCAGTCCTGCTCGAAATGAGGTCCAGCTCTCTTGGTCCCACACCATGGAGCCTTTCCATGAGGGAGTGCAGTGGCTCCCAGCTGTTTTGATTGTAGGAGCTGAGAAACTGCAGTGAGAGACTGGCCTCTACTGTGGTTCTTGTAGCCCATCCCCCACCCAGGAGGCTGGCAGACAGCACCACTCTGGGCAAATTCTTGGCCTGCAAAGTTGACCCTCACGTCCCCTACCTGAGAGCCTCATGCTTCCATTGGTGCTACAAGCTGAAAGACTGCATCAAGAGACTAATTTCCACCACAGTTCCAGTCAAACATCCCTCACCCAAGAGACCAGCACAATCCTGGGCAAGCTGTTGGCTCGTGAGGTTGGCCCTCTTGGTCCTGCAGCCTGGAGCCTTACCATAAGGTTAATGGCTCCATTGTTTCCACAAACTCGGAGACTGTGGTGAGATTTTGTAGATTTGTCCAGGTTAGTGTGATGCCCTGATAAATCCAGAGTGATTTTAACAGTGAATAAAGAAGTATTTGCAAAGCCCCCTTGGGGGAATGTAGAGAAAGGGGGAAAATTCAACTTCCCCATTTGGAGAATTCTTGATATTCTCACAAGCAGTGGGGACAACCAAATCAATAGGTCAAGCTCTTGATCTTGGGATTTGTTCCTATGAAACCTATCCCCACAATGGATAGGCTAAGCATACTTAATATTAGACCTAAGAGTCACACCCAGAGAACCTCTTTTGTTGCTCAGATGTGGCCTCTCTCTCCAGCCAACACAACAAGCAAACTCACCACTCTCCCCCTGTCTACATGGTAGACACTCCTGGAAACAAACAAACAAGGAACACTGATTCAGGAAGAAACAGAACATCACAACAAACCAATCACAAGTAAAGAGATTCAATCAGTCACCAAAAATCTTCCTACAAATAAAAGCCCAGGGACAGATGGCTTCACAGGGGAATTTTATCAAACATTCCAAAAAGAACTAACACCAACCCTTCTCATACTTTTTGAAAAAATTGAAGAAAAAGGAACTCTACCTTACTCATTCTACGAAGCTAATATCATTTTAATATCAAAACTGAGTAAAGATACTATAAGAAAAGGAAACTACAGGACAATCTCCCTAATGAAAATAGACACAAAAACTGTCAACAAAATACTATCAAATTGAATCCAACAACACATTAAAAGAATTATACACAACAACCAAATGGGGTTTATACCAGGTATGCAAGGGTGGTTCAACACAAGAAAATCAATTACTGTAATACAGCGCATTAACAAGTCGAAAGGGAAAAATATTATGATCATCTCAATTGATGCTGAAAAAGCAGTTGACAAAATTCAACAGCCTTTTCTTACAAAAACACTTGAAAAGATAGGAATCAAAGGTAACTTCCTTAATATGATAAAGGGCAAATATGAAAACCCAATAGCCAGGATTCTGCTCAATGGAGAGAGAATGAAAGCTTTCCCCCTTAAGATCAGAAGTTAGACATGGATAACCACTGTCTCCACTATTCTTCAAAATTATGCTAGAAGTTCTAACTAGACCAATCAGGCAGGACAAAGAAATAAAAGGCATCCAAATTGGAAAGGGAGAAGCAAAACTTTCATTATTTGCAGATGACATGATACTATACTTGGAAAATCCTGAGAAATGTAAAGCAAAGTTACTTGAGCTAATGAACAAATTCAGGAAGATGGTAGGTATAAAATTAATGTGTGAAAATCAGTAATATTTCTATACATAAGCAATGACCTAACTGAGGGGCCACTTAAGGAAAAAAATCCACTCAAGATAGCAACTAGAGGGTGCATGGGTATTTCAGTGGTAGAACGCTTGCCTTCCATGTGGGAGACCCATGTTTGATTTCTGGACCATGCACAAAAAAAAATAGTAACTAAAAGAATCAAGAACTTAGGAATGAACTTAACTAGGCATATAAACGACTTGCATACAGAAAACTATGTAACATTGCTCAAAGAAATCAAAGAAGATCTAAACAGGTAGAAAGACATTCCCTGTTCATGGATAGAAAGGTTAAATATAGTTAAGATGTCAGTTCTAATCAAATTGATCTACAGATTCAATGCTGTATCAATCAAAATTCCCACACCCTACTTTGAAGACTTGGAAAAGCTAGTTACAAATTCATGTGGAAGGGAAAGAGACTCTGAATAGCTAAAAGGATCCTTAAAAAATGAAAAATGAAGTGGGAGCATTAAGACTCCCTTACTTTAAAGCTTATTATAAAGCCACAGTGGTCAAAACAGCATGGTACTGACACAAAGATAGAAGTATTGAATAAAGGAATCAAATTGAGAGTGCAGTAATAGACCACAAAATTGATGGCAAGGCCCCAAATCCTCTGAACTGGGACAAAATTGTCTTTTCAATAAATGAGCATGGGAGAACAAGATATCAATAGCCAAAAGAATGAAAGAGGACCCTTATCTTACACACTATACAAAAATTAACTCAAAGTGGATCAAACACCTAAATATAAGAACTACCACCATAAAGATTCTAGAATAAAATGTAGGGAAACATTTTCAAAACCCAGTAATATGAGGTAGCTTCCTAAACTTTATACCCAAAACACAAGCAACAAAAGAAAAATAGATAAATGGGAACTCCCCAAAATCAAATGCTTCTGCACCTCAAAAGACTGTCAAAAAAGTGAAGAGGCAGTCAACTCAATGGGAGAATGTACTTGGAATTTACATATGGGACAAAGGTTTGATATCTGGTAAACATAAAGAAATCATACAACTCAACAACAAAAGAACAAACAACCCAATTATAAAATGGGCTAAAGATATGTTTAGGCATTTTTCTGAAGAGGAAATGCAGATGGCTCAAAAGCACATGAAGAGGTGTTTATTTTCATTGGCTAAAGAAGATACAGATCAAGACTATAATGACATACCACCTCACATTTATAAGAATTGCTGCTATTTAACAGGATACTATAAATGTTGAAGAGGATGTGGAGAATTTCGGACACCATGCACTGCTGGTGGGAATGTATAATGTTGCAGCCACTAAGGAAGAAAGTTTGGCAGTTCCTTAGGAATCTAAATATCGAGTTGTCCTATGATCCAGCAGTAACCCTACTTGATATATACCCAGAAGAGTTGAAGGCATGACGCAAACAGACATTTGCACACATATTTTCATACAAGCATTCTTCACAATCACCAAAATATGGAAACAAACCAAATGCAGATCAACAACCAAGTGAATTAACAAAATGTGGTATATACATGTGATGGAATATTATGCAGCAGGAAAACAAAATGATTTCTGAAACACATGACAAGATGGATAAGCTTTGAGGACATGATGCTGAATGAAACAAGCCAGACACAAAAGGATAGATGCTGTGTGATTCCACTTTTATGACCATGGCAAACATAAAATCAGAGGCTTACAATGCAGAATATATGGGACTTAGAGTTACATAGAACCTAGAGATGGGTGAGCAATTAGCTAATGATGCTGAACTCAAGTATAAGGGAATAGATAGAAGGGAAGTCTGTTCTCTAGTGGTTCTATAAGTAATATTACCATATTGAAGGTGAACAAGATTGAAAAGGGTTGTATAGACCCATGTGTCCCACTGACTAACATAAGAAATATAAGTAAATTCTTGCAAGAACTACTTCAAAGGTGTGATTGATTTACAAAGACTGTTTAAGTCCATCGTACAGGGGAAAACTGCTATTGCATGCTGTGGGCTATATTTAAAAGGAAAACATCAGAACTACCACAGAAACAGCAGAGGTTAATAATGGGGGGAGGGACAAGAGTTAAGAGGAGGTTTAGATTTCTTATTTGGTGAAGGTGGGCTTATTGGTTATCTTTCTCTTGGGAACAATGAAATTAGCTAAAATTGAGAGGGTTGAGGGGCTGTGGACTTTCAGCATTATACATGATGCCTAATGAATGCAGGTGGCTGAAGGATGCACTGACTGAGAAGTAGATTGGTGAACAATGGTGTATATATATGATCGAATATTGTGCTGCTACAAAAAAGAAATAAAGTCATGAGGCAAGCAATGATGTGAACAGGCATATGGGACATTTGGTGAGGCAAAATAAGCCAAAAACAAAAGAACAGCAATGGTATGGCCACCTTTAGAAAATGTTTATAAGAAAATAGGGGCCTAGATTGTAAGCTCTTATAGAAGACCATTTTCTACAGCCTCACTCTGGAGTAAAGTAAATTACTTTAACCCCAATCTGATTGGCTTTTGTTCTTATCTCTAAATACCAGGTTTTATTTATATATATTTATAACCTAATACTGTGTCAAGCTTTAGGGACACCTGAATCAATAGGCCAAGCCCTTGATCTTCAGGTTTACTCTTGCGAAGCTTATGTAGGTAGCAGAGAAGCTTAGCCTACCTATAGGTAGCCTAAGAGCTACATCTGGAGGACCTCTTTTGTTTCTCAGATGTGGCCTCACTCTCTCTAAGCCCAACTCTGCAAATGAAATCATAGACCTCTCTCCTACATGAACATGACATCTAGGGTGTCCCTCCTACATGGGACGTGACATCTGGTGGCTTAGGAGATGACTCCCAGGAATGAGTCTGCCCCTGGCAGTGTGGGATCAACAATTCCATCCTGACCAAAAGGGGGAAAAGATGTACAACTAATGAAGTATCAGTGTCAGAGAGAGTTCAAATAGAGTCAACAGGCTACTCTGGATGTCTCTTATGCAAGCTTCATGTAAACACTGCTACCTATCATAACTTGCCAAACCCCAATTAAAACCATTCCAGCCAATCCTAAAGAACACCTAGGACAATATATAAAATTCTACAAAGGTTCCATGCACTAGAGTAACTTTCCAGAAACCTGCAACCTCCATATGGGTTCCTGGACCAGATAACTCCTGAAACCTTGAGGGCCCAGCCTCTCCAGAACATCAGCTAGTTCCATCTCACTACCTTATATTATTGACAGCCCCTACCAATGTGAAAAAGTTAGAGTGTCAATAGTCAAATACCCCTAAAGAGAAGGATAGAAAGATCAAAGGTGATGATGGAGTTATACAGAGAAGAGAGGATTTAACAAATGAATATGATTACTGAAGCATTAAATTTATATCTCTTTTAGTCTCCACTCTTAGAACAGCTAGAAGTAAAACCTAAAATTGTGGAATTGTAATCCATGCCAAACTCTGAAATCTGTTCTACAACTAATTGTGGTGCTGTGCTTTGAAATATATTACTTTTTGAATATATGCTATTTTTCACAAAAAATTAAAAAAGCCAATTGTGATGATTAAAAAAACTAGTAGCTACTGACTTACATAAAATAACAATTCATAACTTAAAAAAATGAGTAGATTACAATATTCGTGTTCAATAAGAGGAAAGGGTAAGGAGTGTGGGATGTATGGGGGTTTAATTTTTTCTTTTTATTTCTTTTTCTGGAGTAATACAAATTGTGCTGGTTTGAAAGGTTGTATGTCCCCTAGAAAAGCCATATTTTAATCTAAATCCCATTTCATAAAGGTAGAATAGTCCCTATTCAATACAGTATGTTTGAAGTTGTAATCACATCATCTCCCTGGAGATGTGATTTAATCAAGAGTGGTTGTTAAACTGGATTAGGTGATGACATGTCTCCACCCATTTGGGTGGGTCTTGATAAATTTCTGGAGTCCTATAAAAGAGGAAACATTTTGGAGAAAGAAAGAGATTCAGAGAGCAGAGCAGAATGACACAGCCATGAGAAGCAGAGTCCACCAGTCAGCAACCCTTGGAGATGAAGAAGGAAAATGCCTCCTGGGGAGCTTCATGAAACAGGCAGCCAGAAGCTAGCAGATGATGCCATGTTCACCATGTGCCCTTCCAGCTGAGAGAGGAACCCTGACCATGTTCACCATGCACCATTCCAGATGAGAGAGAAACTCTGACAGTGTTTGCCATGTGCCCTTCCAATTAGAGAGAAACCCTGAACTTCACTGGCCTTCTTGAACCAAAGTATCTTTCTCTGGATGCCTTTGATTGAGCATTTCTATAGACTTGTTTTAATTGGAATATTTTCTCAGCCTTAGAACTGTAAACGAGCAACTCATTAAATTCCCCTTTTTAAAAGCCATTCCTTTTCTGATATATTGCATTCTGGCAGCTAGCAAACTAGAACACAAATGTTCTAAAAAATGATCATCATGATGAACTCACAACTAAATGATGATGTGAATCATTGATTATACCTTGGGTTGCATGGTGTGTGAAGATATCTCAACAAAATACATTAAAAATTAAAAAAAGAAAAATGGGATTTTTTTGGTTCCAAGATGGCAGCTAAGGGAGGTGTGGAATTTAGTTCATCCTCCAGAGCAGCTAATAAATAGCCAGGAACAGTACAAACAACTGTTCAGGCCACACCAGTGATGAGACATACAGTGTACCCCAGTCTGGACAAGCTGGACCAGCTTAGATTCTTCACAGAAATGTAAGTCTCCCAAGCCATGGAGGCCAGCACCCCTCCCCCATGGGCATGGGACCCTGGTTCCCAGAGCAGAAAGGAAAGAGAATTTACTAGCAGCAGGAGCTTAGCTCAGCCAAGTTCCACTTGCAGAATTCATTAACACATTCTGACTACTGAAAATAGGCCCACAGCTCAGATAACCTCGAATAAGAGCTAAAGGTACTCAGAGTTTTTGCCCTGGCACAGGAGGAACAGGGCCGACAGGAAAAAAAGAGAGGTTTTTTTGGATTGGACAGCACAAAATACTTGAAAGGGCTGGACCCTAATAAAAGGGGGACACATAGAACCTGGAGACAAATAGAGCAACATACAGCTTAAGGTCTTGATTAACAAACCCAAGGAACAGGATCCTGCTCTGGAAAGGAATTTTTTTTTTTTGCTTTATTTCAATGACTTAACTGCTCATTGGATAGAACTGCAAGGCTGCACAGACTCCAACTGCCCCAGGCAAGGGCAGAATTGAGCCTGAAAGACAAAGAGACTGGTCAGGTGAAAGGAATTAATCCCCTGGAGCCTGTGCCTTCCCCAGGAGAGAGCTGGGGACCAGCTCAGGTGAAATCCCTCCCTCAAGGAATTCAGACCCTAGGGAGTGTAAAACTGAAGCAATTAAACCAGCCTACAACCTCTCCTCTGCCTCAACCACAACCCAAATAGGGAGGGTCTGCTGAAGTTAAAGGCACTACCTCACTTTATACTGGTGGGAAACTGCAGTCAGATAAGCACCACATACTGGGCAGGTCAGGAAAAGCATAGAGTCTAAAAGGCTTCATAGGAAATTCTGTCAACCTGCTGGGTCTCAACCTCATGGAAAACTGATGCAGGTGACTCTTTCCTCCTTAGAGGAGGCCAATCTGGTCTTGGAAAATCTGACTGGGGTCTAAATATGTAAGTAGACCCTCCTAAGAAAAGAAAAAAAGGCTCCATATAGGCAGAGCAAGAAACAAGAACTAAAAAATTCAGGTCCATTAAGCAAAACCTAGCTAGAGGTCTAGAATAAGCTGAAATGAATGTCAAAGAACAGATAGAGAACAAAGCCATCAAGCAAGAAAATCCTAGGTAAAAGAATGAAAACATCTCCAGAATAAACTAATTAAGGAAATCAAATGCCTAGACACCAGCAAAAAATAATGAGTCAAACTAGGAAAGTTGAAGATATGGCCCAGTCAAAGGAAGAAGCCAACAATTCAAATAAGATACAGGAGTTAAAACAGCTAATTCAGGATATTTGAACAGACATGGAAAATTTCATCGAAAATCAAATCAACCAGTTGAGAGAGGATATAAAGAAGACAATGGATGAACAAAAAGAAGAAATCAAAAGTCTGAAAAAAAAACCCACAGAACTTATGGAAATGAAACTTATGGAAATGAAAGAAGAGATGAAAATAAAAAACAATGGAAACCTGCAATGTTAGATTTCAAGAGATTAGTGAACTGGAGGTTGAGACATCTGAAATCTGACAAGCAAAAGAAAATAAATGGAAAAATATAAGCAGGGACTCAGGGAATTCACTGACAACATGAAGCGCACACAAATATATGTGCTGTGGGTGTCTCAGAAGGAGAAGAGAAGGAAAAAGGAGGGGAAAAGACTAAAGGATGAAATTATCACTGAAAATTTCCCATCTTTTATGAAAGACATAAAATTACAGATCCAAGAACAGCAGCATATCCCAAACAGAATAGATCCAAATAGACATACTACAAGACACTTACTAATCACAATGTCAGATGTCAAAGAGAAAGAGTGAATTTTGAAAGCAGCAAGAGAAAAGCAAACCATCACATACAAGGGAAGCCTAATAAGACTATGTGTAGGTTTTTCAGCAGAAACCATGGAGACAAGAATACAGTGGTATGATATATTTAAGATTCTAAAAGAGAAAATCTGCTAACCAAGAATTCTATATCCAGCAAAATTGTCCTTCAAAAGTGAGGGGGAAATAAAAACATTTTCAGACAAAAAATCACTGAGAGAATTTGTGACCAAGAGACCATCCCTGCAGGAATAGTAAAGGGAGCACTAGAGACAGATAGGAAAAGATAGGGCAGAGAGGTATGGAGAAGAGTGTAGAAACTAAGACTATGAGTAAAGATAAAAAGAGACAAAAAGTTAGATATTACATATAAAATCCAAATGGCAAAATGTAGAAGAAAGTACTGCCCTTACAGTAATGACATTTAACGTTAATGGATTAAACTCCCCAATCAAAACACATAGACCAGCAGAATGGATTAAAAAAACAGGACGTGCTGTCTGCAGGAGACACATTTTAGACCCAAGGACAAACATGGGTTGAAAGTGAAAAGCTGGGAAAAGATGTTTCATGCAAACAACCATCAGAAAAGAGCAGAAGTAGCTATACTAATATCCAACAAATTAGAATTCAAATTAAAACAATTAAAAGAGACAAAGAAGGACACTATATGTTATAAAAGAAACAATTCAACAAGAAGACTTAAAAAATCATAAATATTTATGCACCAACCAGAGTGCTCCAAAATACATGAGGCAAACAAAGAAAAACACTGAAAAGAGAAATAGACACATCTACCATAATAGTTGGAGACTTCAATTCTCTGCTCTCATCAAGGTATAGAACATCTTATCAGAAGATCAATAAAGAAACAGATTTTGGATAATATGATAAATGAACTAGACTTAATACACATGTACAGAACATTACACCCACAACACCAGGATACACATTTTTCAAAAGTGCACATTCTCAAGGATAGACCATATTTGGGTGTCATGGTCAGGTTCATATGTCACCTTGGCCAGGTGGTGACACCCATTTGTCTGGTTGGGCAAGTGCTGGCCAGTCTGTTGCTTTGAGGACATTTCATAGAATTAATCATGATCACATCAGCTGCATCCACAACTGATTGCATTTGTAATCAGTCAAGGGGAGTGTCCTCTGCAATTAGGGATGCTTAATCTAATCACTGGAAGGCTTTTAAGGAGGATTCAGAAGAGACAGTTCTTCCTGTTTCAGCAGCAAGGCTCTCCTGTAGAGTCCATCCAGACCCTTCATTGGAGTTGTCAGCTTCACAAGCTGCCCTATGGATTTTGAACTCTATGTTTCTATGGTTATGTTAGACACTTTTATGAATTTTATATCTACAAATATTTCCTGCTGTTTCTGTTTCTCTAGAGCACCCTAGTTAATACAGCTTGCTACTTGGAGTGGTTCTTAAGAAACAGAATCTTAAAAATGGGTGTCTGTGATTGGTCTTCTACTCTGACTGGATCAAAGGCACTAAGGACTCCATTACCCTCATTACCAGTAATGAGATATGCGGTACACATTAGTGAGGGATGGGTTTAAGGCTTCAAATGAGAAACTTACATGCCATCTGACAGATGTAAATGTTTCTATGAGTGCCCTGAAGAAAAACATTATTTCCTGTAGCTGTAGACTTGAGATCTCTGAAAATCAGGTTCAGTATGCTATTGTTAGAGTAACAACTTCACAACAAAAACTGAAATCTCAATCTTAAATGGTGTCTGCCATTAAAGTGAGAGCATTGATTGGAAAGGAATGGGACCTGAAAAATGGAATGGTGACATATGGATTGATAATGATGTTGGTGGAGAAGTTGAAACCCTACGTCATGCGGAGTCTTCTCTAGATGACCTTGAGGACATAGCCACCCCACCTCTAGCCTACCCTGAGGAGTTGGCCACCCAATTTCCACCTGAAAGGATTAGCCCTAGAGTGATTAATCCTGTATCACCAGGTGAAGCTGCAAATGAAGGCCCTGAAGCAGATGGCTTGGAAGATACTTCTAATTCTTTTCATGACCCACCCCCACCACTCTTCATTTCTTCCAGACCTATTACTAGACTAAATTCCCAACAGGCACCAAAAGGTGAGGTGCAATGTATCTCCCATGAAGAGGTACATTATACTCTAAAAGAACTGTGTGACTTTTACAATTTATGTAGACAGAAATCAAGGAAATATGTGTGGCAAGGAATTTTAAAGGTGTGGGATAATGGTGGGAGGAATACAAAGCTGGATCAAGCTGAATATTGAAATGGGCCCACTAAGCAGAGATTCTGCATTCAATGCTATAGCTCAAGGGGCTAGAAAAGGCATTGACAGTTTCTTTGGATGGTTGGCTGAAACGTGGATCAAAAGTTGGCCGACATTACCTGTGACTGAAATGCCAGAACTTCTGTGGTATAATGTAGATAAGGGGATCCAGAGGCTTAGAGAGATTGGAATGTTAGAGGGGATTTATCATGGAAAGCCTGCTCTTATACCCTGGGAATGTCTGGAGGATGCACCTTTTACCAGAACTGTGAGAAATAAATTTGTGAGGCTAGCACCATCATCCCTCAAGAACTCTGTAGTTGCACTTCTCTGTAGGTCAGATATTACTGTGGAAACTGCTGTCATTGAGCTGAAATCCTTAAAGACAATGGGGATGACCAGATCCCGAGTTGGCAGAAGCCAGGTAGCAGTACTTAATCACCAAAGACAAGGTGGACATGCCTATCATAATAAATAGCAGACTCGAAGCAGGAGTCAAAATGATCTGACTCACAGAAACTTGAGGCATTGGCTAGTAAGTCTTGGGATACCTAGAAGTACAATATATGGGCAGTCGACTAAATTCTTGTTTGAGCTGTATAAATAAGAATTCTAGTGCAAGTGAACAGAAGTCTAACTTGAATTACAAAAACAGAGAGTCACAGCCCCTTAATCAATTTCCAGATCTGAGACAGTTTACAGACACAGAGCCCCTTGAATGAGGAGGAGGCCAGGTCCCCTTGGGGGAGGACGCTGTTACACTGCAAAAAATTTATACTGTTAATCTTCCTTCAAGCCTTCTGCAAGGAGACCAATGGCCTTTTACCAGGGTAACTGCATTGAGGAAAAGTAAATGACCAGATGTTTGGGAAATTATGAGACATTGGTTCAGAAGTGACATCAATTCAAGGGGACCCAAAACATCACTCTTGTCCACCAGTCAGAGTGGGGGCTTATGGAGGTCAGATGATTGATGGAGTTTTAGGTCAGGTTTGTCCCACAGTGGATCCAGTGGGCCCTCGGGCCCATTCTCTAGTTGCTTCCCCAGTTCCAGAATGCATAATTGGAGTAGACATAATAAGCAACTGGCAGAATCCCCACATTGGCTCTCTAACTCATGGAGGAGGACTATTAAGGTGGGAAAAGCCAAGTGAAAGCCACTAGAACTCCCCCTACCTAGCAAAATAGTAAATCAGAAGCAATACCAGATTCCTGGAGGGATTGCAGAGATTACTGCCACTCTTAAGGACTTGAAGGATCGGGGTGGTGAGTCCCACCACATCCCCATTCAACTCTCCTATTTGGCCTGTGCAGAAAACAGATGGATCTTGGAGGATGATAGTGGATTATCATAAGCTCAATCAGGTGGTAATTCCAATTACAACTGCTGTTCTGGATGTGGTATCATTGCTTGAGCAAATCAATATATCCCCTGGTAACTGGTATGCAGCTATTGATCTGGCAAATGCTTTTTCTCAATAGCTATTAGTAAGGACCACCAGAAACAGTTTGCTTTCAGCAGGCAAGGTCAGCAATATATGCTCACTGTCCTACCTCAGGGATATATAAACTCTCCAGCCCTGTCATAATCTCATCCGCAGGGACCTTGATCATTTATCCCTCCCAGAAGACATCACACTAGTCCATTATACTGATGCTATCATGTTGATTGGACCTAGTGAATGAGAAGTAGCAACTACTCTAGACTTATTGGTGAGGCATTTGCATGTCAGAAGATAGGAGACAAAACCAACAAAAATACAGGGGTCTTCTACCTCAGTGAAATTTCTAGGTGTTCAGTGGTGTGGGCCATGTCGAGATATCCCTTCTAAGGTAGAGGATAAGTTGCTGGATCTGTCTCCTCCTATGACCAAAAAATAGGCACAACATCTAATTGGTCTCTTTGGACTCTGGTGACCACATAGTCCTCATTTGGTTGTGCTACTCTGGCCCATTTATCAAGTAACCAGAAAAGCCCATTTATCGAGTGACACATACTCTGGATATGGATTTGCTTTCTCTACATGCAATGCTTCTGCCAAATCTACCATTTGTAGACTTACAGAATGCCTTATTCATCTTCATGGTATTCAACATAGCATTGCTTCTGATAAAGGAACACATTTCACAGCAAATGGAGTGTGGGAATGGGCACATGCTCATGGAATTCTCTGGTTTTACCATGTTCCCCATCATCCCAAGACAGCTGATTGATAGAATGGTGGAATGGCCTTTTGAAAACTCAATTATGGTGCCAACTAGGTGGCAATACCATACAGGGCTGGGGTGATGTTCTCCAGGAGGCTGGGTATGCTCTGAATCAACGTCCACTGTATGGTGCTGTTCTCTCATAGCCAAGATTCATTAGTCCAGGAATCTAGGGCAGGAAATGGGAGTCATCACCCCTAATGATCCACTGGGAAAATTTTTGCTTCCTGTCCCTGCAACACTGAGGTCTGCTGGTCTACAGGTTTTAGTTCCAGAGGGCAGAGTGCTTCTACCATTAGAAACTACAATGCTTCCATTGAACTGGAACCTAAGGCTGTCACCTGGTCACTTTGCACTATTCACGCCCCTGGATCAACAAGCCAAGAAGGGGATTATTTTACTGTCTGGGGTGATTGACCTTGTGTAAATAGAACTGCAATTACACAATGGAGGTAAAGAAGAGTTTTCCTGGAATATAGAAGATCCCACAGGGCGTCTTCTAATACTACCATGCCCTATGATTAAAATCAATGGAAAACTGCAACAACCCAATCCAAGCAGGACTACCAATGGCTCTGAAACTTCAGGAATGAAAGTTTGGGTCACCCCACCAGGCAAAGAACCATGGCCAACTGAAGTGCTTGCTAAGGGTAAAGGGAACATGGAATGGTAGTGGAAGAAGATAGTGACAAGTATGAACTACAACCATGTGATTAGTTACAGAAATAAGGACTCTAACGCTGTTTTGTTCATGTCAATGTACTTACGTTGTAAGATATCAAGTTTAAGAATGAACATTACCCAAGGACTTGCACCCTATTCTGGGGAGATTTAATGCATTTCCAGTTGTACAAGGGACAGTTGAGTATTGTTAGGCAGGGAAAGAAATGTGTCTTTTATTGTTTTCTATTTAGAAATTAAGTATGGCTTAAAGTGATGTGCATAGCTGCCAAGTTGACAAGGGGTGTACTGTCATGTTCAGGTTCATGTGGCATCTTGGCCAGGTGGTGGTGCCCATTTGTTTGGTTGGGCAAGTGCTGGCCTGTCTGTTGCTATGAGAACATTTCATAGAATTAAATCATAATCACATCAACTGCATCCACAGCTGATTGCATTTGTAATCAACTAAAGGGAGTGTCTTGTGCAATGAGTGATGCTTAATCTAATTACTGGAAGGCTTTCAAGGAGGAGTCATAAGAGACAGTTCTTCTTCCTGCTTCAGCTGGCAAGCCTCTCCTATGGAGTTCATTCAGACCCTTTATCGGAGTCATCAGCTTCACAGTCTGCCCTACAGATTTTGGACTCTATGTTCCCATGGTTACATGAGACACTTTTATAAATTTTATATCTACAGATATTTCCTGCTGATTCTGCTTCTCTAGCTAATACACTGGATCACAAAGCAAGTCTCAATAAATTTTAAAAGATTGAAATCATACAACACACTTTCTCTAATCATAAAGGAATGAAGTTGGAAATCAATAACAGGGAGAGGGGCAGAAAATTGACAAGTATATGGAGGCTCAACAACTCACTCTTAAACAACCAGTGGGTCAAGGAAGAATTTACAAGAGAAACCAGTAAATAGCTTGAGGCAAATGACAATGAAAACACAACATCTCAAGATTTATGGGATGACACAAATGCAGTGTAAAGAAGAAAATTTATTGCTTAAATGCCTATATCAAAAAAGAAGAAAGTGCGAAAATCAAGGAAAAATCAGAAATGGAAGTGGAGACATAATCACTGATACTGCAGAAATAAAGGAGATAATGAGAGGATACTATGAACGATTTTATGCTAATAAACTAGACAACATAGATGAAATGGACAACTTCCTAGAAAGGCATGAACAACCATCATTGACTCAAGAAGAAATAAATGACCTCAACAAACCGATCATTTTTTAATTTTTTTTAATTTTTTAAATTTGAATTTACAAATTCGAGGAAAGAAATTTAATCAGTCATCAAGAAACTTCCCAAAAAGAACAGTCCAGGACCAGAGGGCTTCACCTGAATTCTACCAAGCATTCAAGAAAGAATTAGTACCAATCCTGCTCAAATTCTTCAAAAACATTGAAGAGGAGAGAAGGCTACCTAACTCATTCTATGAATGAATACAGATGCAAAAATCCTCAACAAAATTCTTGCAGATAGAATTCAGTAGCACATTAAAAGAATTATACACCATGACCAAGCATCAAAATTGGAAAGGAACAAGTAAAACTCTCACTGTTTGCAGATGACATGAAACTATATGTTGAAAACCCCAAAAAATCCACAGTAAAACTACTAGAGCTAATAAATGAGTACAAGAAAGTGGCAGGTTAGAAGAGCAACATTCGAAAATCTGTAATGTTTCTATACACTAGTAATGATCATTCTGAGGGGAAATCAAGAAAAAAATTCCGTTTCCAATTGTAACCAAAACAATAAATATTTAGGAATAAATTTAGCTAAGGATGCAAAAGACCTATACAAAGAAAAGAAGAAATCACTAGAAGAAATCACAAAAGACCTAAATAAATGGAAAGGCATACCATGTTCATGAATTGGAAGATTAAATATAGTTAAGATGTCAATTCTACCTAAATTAATTACTGATTCAATGCAATACCAACTAAAATCCCAAAAACTTACTTTTCAGAAATAGAAAAACCAATAACCAAATTAATTTGGGAGGGCAGGGTGCCCCAAATAGCTAAAATTGTCTTGAGAAAAAAAAATGAAGTCAGAGGTCACACATTACCTGGCTTTAAGGCATATTATGAAGCTACAGTGGTCAAAACATCATGGTACTAGCATAAAGATAGATCTACTGACCAATAGAATCAAATAGAGTGTTCAGATGTAGACCCTCTCATCTATGGACAATTGATCTTTGATAAGGCAGTCAAGCCAACTCACCTGGAACAGAACAGTCTCTTCAAAAAAAAATGGTGCTTGGAGAACTTGATATCCATATACCAAAGAATGAAAGAGGATTCACATATCACACCTTATACAAAAATTAACTCAAAATAGATCAAAGACCTAAACATTAGAGCTAAGACCATAAACGTTTTAGAAGAAAACATAGGGAAATATCATAAACCCTATAATGGGAGGCAGTTTCCTAGATCTTACACCCAAAGCATGAGCACTAAAGAAAGAAATAGATAAATAGGAACTCCTCAAAATTAAATACTTTGTGCATCAAAGAACTTTGTCAAGAAACTAAAAAGTCAGCCTACACAATGGGAGACAGTATTTGGAAATGACATATCAGATAAGGGTCTAGTATCCAGAATATATTAAGAGATTGTTCAACTCAGCAATAAAAAGACAAACAACCCAATTAAAAAATGAGCAAAAGACATGAATAGAAAATTCTCAGAACAGGAAATATAAATGGCTAAAAGGCACATGAAAAGATGCCCAAGTTCCCTGGCTATTAGGGAAATGTGAATAAAAACCAAAATAAGATGTCATCTCACACCCACCAGAATGGCCATTATCAATAAAACAAAAGACAAGTTCTGGAGAGGATGTGGAGAAAGAGGCACACTTATCCACTGTTGGTGGAATTGTAAAATGATACAACCACTGTGGGAGGCTGTTTGTCAGTTCCTCAGGAAGCTAAGTATAGAATTGCCATAAGATCCAGCAATACCATTGCTAGGTATCTATTCAGAAGACATGAGGGCAAGTTCACAAAATGGACTTTTGCACACCAATGTTTATGGGAGCATTATTTACAGTTGCCAGAAGGAAATAGCACAAATGTCCATCAACAGATGAGTGGCTAAACAAGCTGTCCATTGATGGAATATTACACAGCTATAAGTCAGAATAAAATCCTGAAGCATGTAGCAATGTGGATGGGCCTTGAGGACATTATGCTGAGTGAAATTAGCCAGAAATACAAGGACAAATACTATATGGTCTGACTGAAAACATCAATGAGTGAACTTGGAGAATTTCAGTTAAGAACAGAGGTTATCAGGAGATAGAAATAGGGTAGAGACTGGGTAATTGGAACTGAAGGGATACAGACAGTGCAACAGGACTGATTGTAAAAGTTCAGAAATGGATTGCACAATACTACTAATTGTAGCACAATAATGTAAGTATACTGAATGAAGCTTAATGTGAAAATGATAGAGGAAAGAGGGCTGGGGCATATATGAAACCAGAAGGAAAGATAGATGATAAAGACTAAAATGGTATAATCTAGGAATGCCAAGAGTGTAAAATGATAGTGACTAAGTGTTCAAATTAAAAAAATGTTTTTGTGTGAGGAAAACCAAAGGAATGTCAATATTGCAGACAGTTGAAAACAGATGGTCACTCATATTTTGAAATTTCAACTTCTGTGTGAGACTAAAGCAAGAAATGTTTATTTGGTACAAAATTTGCATTTCGACCAGTGCATTTCCTAATTTAACTTATATGGACAATTTAATTAAACACCATAAGTACATGGAACCTTGAACAGGGCATGAGATTTTGTAGGTTTGTCCAGATTAGTGTGATGCCCTGATAAATCCCAGAGTGATCTGAACAGTGAATAAATAGATATTTGCAAAGTCCCCTTGGAGGAATGGGGAGAAGGGGGGAAAAATTCAACTTCCCCATTTGAAGAATTCCTGATATTCTCACAAGCAGTGGGAACAGCCAAATCAATAGGCTGAGCCCTTGATCTTGGGGTTTGTCCCAATGAAACTTATCCCCATAAAGGATAGGCTAAGCCTGCTTAAAATTAGACCTAAGAGTCACCCCCAGAGAATCTCGTTTGTTTCTCAGATGTGGTCTCTCTCTCTTAGCCAACACCGCAAGTGAACTCACTGCCCTCCCCCTGTATACTAAAGACATGACTCCCAGGGGTGTTATCCTCCCTGGCAACATGGGACAGAAATCCTAGAATGAGCTGTGACTCAGAATCAAGGGGTTGAGAAAAATCTTCTCGATTGAAAGGGGGAAGGGATAAATGAGACAAAATAAAGTGTCAGTGGCTGGGAGATTTCAAACAGAGTCAAGAGGTTATCCTGGAGGTCATTCTTATGCATTATACAAATATCCCCTTTTTAGTTTATAGTGTATTAGAGTGGCTAGAGGGAAGTGCCTGAAACTGTATAGCTGTGTTCCAGTAGCCATGTATCTTGAAAAAGATTACATAATGATAGTGCTTTTGCAATGTGTCTCTGTGATTATGAAAGCCTTGTGTCTGATGGTCCTTTCATCTATGGTATGAACAGATGAGTAGAAAATATGGATAATAAATAAACAAATAATAGGGGGAATGAAGATTAAAATAAATTGAGTAAATTGAAATACTAGTGGTCAATGAAAGGGAGGAGTAAAGGGTATAGCATGTATGAGTTTTTCCTTTTTCTTTTTCCTTTCTTTTACTGGGAAGATGCAAATGTTCAAAAAATGATCATGGTAAAGAATACACAACTATATGATAATATTGTGAGCCATTGATTGTAACCATGTCAAGAATGTTTGTATGTTCAAAAATGTTTGTATGTCAAGAATGCTTTTATGTTTGTTCATTGTTTATAATAAAAATATTTTTAAAAATTAAAATGTGAAAGAGAGGTTAAAATATTAGAAGTTAAAACCTGAGAGATTTTGTTAACAAGATACCTGCCCTGCAAGATTTACTAAAGGAAGTTCTGTCAGCCAAAAAAAAGAAAGAAAAAAGACAAGCGCAAGACACTTGGAGAAGAGTATAGGAGTGATGACTATCAGTAAGCATGACTGAAAGGATAAAAAGAGAGAAAAATAATAGATCCAACAGATAAAACCAAAGGATAAACAGTCAAATAAAGACAGCTATTACAGTAATAACATTAAATGTTAATGAATTAATCACCACAGTCAAAAGACACAGATTTGCAGAATGGATAAAAAATGTGATTCAATTATATGCTGTTTACAAAAGACTCATTTTAGCCCCAAAGATACAAATACATTGAGGACGGGCCATGGTGGCTCAGCAGGCAGGAATGCTTGCCTGTGATGCCAGAGGACCCGGGTTCAATTCCTGGTGCCTGCCCATGTAAAAAAAAAAAGAGATACAAATACATTGAAAGCAAATGGATAGTAAATGATATTCCATACAAGTAGTAACCAAAAAAGAGCTGGGATAGCTATATTCACATCAGACAAAATGAAATTTAAATGTAAAAATATTATAAGAGATAAAGAAGGAAGCTACATTATTAATACAAGGGGCAACTGACCAAGAAAACATAACAATCATGAATATTTATGCACCTAATCAAGGTGACCCAATGTACATGAGGCAAACACAGGCTAAACTCAATGAAGAAATAGATATCTCTAAAATAATAATCCCTATTCAAGATTCCATATACTTGTGGTGAACTGATCATACAAGTTAAATAAGGAAATGCAATACT
>PVIY010043764.1:0-20123 GCA_004026745.1 Myrmecophaga tridactyla
CTAAGGGTACGACTAAGAAATGGAAAAGGGAAGTGTAGTGTATACATACAATGAACTACTAAGTGGCGACAAGAAGGAATGAAGTTGTGAGGGTGCAACTAGATTAATGAACCTGAAGTACAGTATGTTGAATAAAATGTCAGAAATGAAAAGCAAATATTATCATGCCTTACTCATATGGACTAAGAATAATATACAGACTCAGAGAATTAAAATTGAGAGCATGGGTTAGGGCCTATTGTAAAGGTTCCTAGATTGTAAGCTCTTTCAGAGGTCACTTGTATTTAGGAGTTGTAACTGATACTTCTAAATTCTGAGATAGTGACCTGTTTGTATATGACCTGGTCATTCCCTGAAACTTCGGGTATTTATGTGACACCTGAGACTCAGAGTTAGAGCACTGAAGCCATGCCAGTCAGTGTTGCTCCATTCAGCAACTGTTTAAAAAGCTGAAAAAGTGATTAGACTTCATCTAGTGATGTGAATGAAACTGATCTGGATAGGACTAAGGTAAATCAGAATACTGGGTAGAAAATGATATGGCCCATATTTTCATACTTTATCCTCTGTGCAAGACCAAAGGGAGAGATGTTTATTTGGTGCAAAATTTATATTTTGTGTAGCACATTATGTAATTTAACTTTTATTGTGCATTTACTTGAACACCACAATTACATGGAATCTTGAATAGGGTATGAGGTCTTTTTCATTTGTCCATGTTAGTGTGATACACTATATATCCCAGAGTAATTTAGACAGAGAATAAAAAAGTATTTGTAAAGTCCCCTTGTGAGAATGGGGAGAAAGGAGGAAACATTCAACTTCCCCATCTGGGGAATTCCTGATATTCTCATAAACAGCGAAGACAACCAATTCAATAGGCTGAGGCCTCAATCTTGGGGCTTGCTCCTATGAAGCTTATTCCTGCAAAGGAGAAGCTAAGCCTACTTATAATTCTGCCTAAGAGTTACCTCCAGAGAACCCCTTTTGTCGCTCAGATGTGGCCTCTCTCTAAGCCAATTTATCAGGTGAACTCACTGTCCTACCCCCTACATGGGACATGACTCCTAGGGATATAACTCTCCCTAGCAGTATAGGACTGCTATAGGACTCCTATAGCAGTATAGGACTTCCAGGGATGAGCCAGGACCCAGGATCATGGGAATGAGAAAGCCTTCTTGACCAAAATGGGAAGAGAGAAATGAGAGAAAATAAAACCTCAGTGGCTGAGCGATTTCAAACAGAGTTGAGAGGTTATCCTGTAGATTATTCTTACATATTATATGGATATTCCTTCTTAGTTTAGAATGTTTTGGGGTAGCTACAGGGAAGTACCTGAAACTGTTCAACTGTGTTCCAGTAGCCTTGATTCTTGAAGAAGATTGTATAAAGATCTAACTTTTGAAATGTGACTATGTGATTGGGAAAACCTTGTGTCTGATGCTCCTTTTATCCAAGGTATGGATAAATGAGTTAAAAAAAAAAAAAACACTAAGGATAAAAAATAAATAAATAATAGGAGGAGATAAAGGGGGGAAAATGGGTAGATTGAAACACTGTTGGTCAATGAGAGGTAAGGGATATGGGATGCATGAGTTTTTATTTTTATTTCTTTTTCTGGAGTGAAGCAAATTTTCTAAAATGATCATAGTGAAGAATACACAATTTTGTAATGATATTGTAAGCCATTGATTGTATAATATGATTGAACTGTATGTGTGTGGAGATTCCTCAATAAAAAATAATTTTAAGAATAAAAGAAAAAATAGAATACTTCAACAAACCAATCACAAGTAAAGAGATTGAATCAGTCATGAAAAAATTCCCAAAAAAGAAAAGTCCAGGACCACATGACTTCACATGTGAATTCTTCCAAACATTCAAGAAAGAATTAGTACAAATACTGCCCATACTCTTCAAGAAAATTGAAAAGGATGGAAAGCTAGTTAACTCATTTTGTGAAGCCAATATCACCTTAATAGCAAAGCCAGACAAAGATAGTACAAAAAGAAAATTACAGACTAATCTTTTTAATGAATATAGATGCAAAAATCCTCCACAAAGTACTTGCAGTTCAAATCCAGGAGCAACTTAAAAGAATTATATACCATGACCAAGTAAGTTTTATTACAGGTATGCAAAAGTGGTTCAACACAAGAAAATTAATGAATGTAATACACCACATCAATAAATCAAAGAGGAAAAACCACATGATCATTTAGATCAATGCAGAAAAGGCACTTGACAAAAATTCAACATCCTTTCCTGATAAAAACAATTCAAAAGATAGGAATAGAAGGGAACTTCCTCAACATGGTAAAATGAACATATGAAAAAAAAAACACAGCTAATGTCATACTCCCTGGGAAAAGACTAAAAGCTTTCCCTCTAAGATCATGAACAAGGCAAGGATGCCCACTGTCACCATTGTTATTCAACATTGTGCTGGAAGTACAGACTAGAGCAATTAGGCAAGAAAAAGAAATAAAAGGCATTCAAATTGTAAAGGAAGAAGTAAACTTTCACTATTTGCAGATGACATGATCCTGTATGTAGAAAATCCTCAAAAATCTACAGGAAAACTACAAGATCTAATAAATGAGTGCAGCAAAGTGGAAGGGTACAAGAAACATGCAAAAATCCATTGTATTTTCATACACCAGTGATGAGCAATCAGAGAAGGAAATCGAGAAAAAATTCCCTTTGTGATAGCTACCAAAATAATCAAATATTCAGGAATAAATTTAACAAAGGATATTTTTAAAAAAACTATACACAGAAAACTACAGAACTTTGCTAAAAGAAATCAAAGAAGTCTTAAATAAATGGAAGGTTATACCATGATCATGGATTGGAAGACTAATTATGGTTAGGATGTCAATTATACCCAAATTGATTTATAGATTCACTGCAATACCAATTAAAATTCTGAAAACTTACTTTACAGGAATAGAAAAAACAAATTATCAAACTTACTTGGAAGGGCAGGGTGGCCTGAATAGCTAAAAATATCTTGAGAAAGAAATATGAAGTGGGAGGTCTTGCACTACCTGACTTTAAAGTATATGATAAATCTACATTGATCAAAACAGCATGGTTCTGGCATAAAGGTAGGTGTGCTGACCAGTGGAATCAAGTTGAACATTCAGAGATGGACTCTCAAATCTATAGACAATTGATCTTTGATGTGATATTCAAGTCAATTCAAATTGGTCAGAGCAGCCTCTTAAATGATGCCTGGAAAACTATCTCACACCTTATACACAAAATTAACTCAAAATGGATCAAAGACATAAACATCAGAGCTAAGACCATGAAACATTTAAAAGAAAATGTAGGAAAATATCTTAAGGATCCTGTGATAGGCAGTGGTTTCTTAGACCAACACCCAAAGCATGAGCAGTAGAAGAACTAGATAAATGGGATCTCTTGAAAATTGAACACTTTGTACATCAAAGAATTTTGTAAGGAAAGTAAAAAGGCAGCCTATGTAGTAGAAGACAATATTTGGAAACCACATTTCAGTAAGGGTTTAATAGCCAGAATATATGAAGAGATCCTACGATTCAACAATAAAAATACATACAACCCATTTGAAAAACAGGCAAAAGACATGGACAGACACTTTTCTGAGGAAGAAATGCAAATAGCTCAAAAACATATAAAAAGATGCTCAACTTCACTGGCTATTAGGGAAATGCAAATCAAAACCACAGTGAGATATCATCTCACAACTACTAGAATGGTCATTATGAAAAAAACATAAAACAAGTGCTGAGGAAGATGTGGAGAAAGAAGTACTTATTCACTGTTAGTGGGAATGTAGACTGGTGCAACCACTCTGGAAGGCAGTTTGGTGGTTCCTCAGAAAGCTAAGCATAGAATTTCCATATAATCCAGCAACCCAATCACTAAGTATATATTTGGAGAAAATGAAGGCAAGGACAAAAACGGACATTTGCACACCAATATTTATAGTGGCATTATTCATGATTGTCAAGAAATGGAAACAGCCCAAATATCCATCAATGGATGGGTGGCTAAACAAACTGTGGTATATACATATGATGGAATATTATGCAGCTGTGACACTGAATAAAGTCATGAAGTGCATAATGACATGGATGAAACTTGAGGACATTTTGCTGAGTGAAATTAGCCAGAAACTAAAGGACAAATACTTGATGGTCTCACTAATATGAGTTAACATTAATGAGTGAACTTTGAAAGTTGAAGTTGAGCAAAACAGGTTATCAAGAGATAGAAAGAGGGTAGTAATTGGGCATTTGATGATGAAGGAATACAGAATGTTCAGCAGGACCGATTGTAAAGATCCAGAAATGGATAGGACAATGCTATCTGATCATAGTACACTATGATAAGAACACTGAACTAAGCAGAGTGTGAATATGGTTGAGAGAATTGGGCTGGGTGCATGTATGATATCAACAGGAAAGAGAGAAGATAAAGATTGGGACGGAATAACTTAGTGATGCCTAGAGTGAAGGATAATGATGATTAAATGTATAAACATAAGAATGATTTTTTGCATGAGGGAGAACAAATGATATCAATATTGCAAGGTGTTGAAAATGGGATGTTATATGGCAAAAAATATAATCAATGCATACTAAGGTCTATAACAGTAACACTGCAATATGCTTTCATTGAATGTAATGAGGGCAGTATGCCAAAGCTAAATGTCAATAAGTGGAGAATATTAGGGAGGGGTATGGGATTCTTTATGGAAGCAATGGAAATGTCCTTATATAGATTGTAGTGGTAAAGGCATGGCTATGTCATTATATCAGAACCATTGATTTTGTGCATAGGTTGGATTGTATGATGTAGGAATAAAACTGTTAAAAAATGAAGAGTGAACTACAAGTGCTGGAGAAAATGCGGAATGAAAGATGTACCTTTTCACCGTTGGTAGGGAAGTAGAGTGGGGCAGCCCCTCTGGAGGGCAGTGTGGTGACTCCACAAGAAGCTAGGTATGGGGTTGCTGTATGATCCTGCAACCCCATAGTTAGGTATATTCTTGGAAGAACTGAGAGGGGACATGAATGGACATTTGCATAGCGGTGTTTATGGTGGCGGTGTTTGAGATTTTCAGTGGATGGAAGTAACCTAAGGGTACTTTGACTGATAAACAGAAAGGGGAACTGTGGTATACACATACAATGGAATAATGAGTGACTACAAAAAGAAATGAAGTTGTAAGGCATGCAATTAGGTGAATGAAACTTGAGAACTGTATGTTGAATGAAATGTCAGAAACAAAAAGGCAACTACTATCATGCCTCATTAATATGCATTAACTACAATGTATAAACTCTGAGAATTGAATTTAAAAGCATAGATTATCTGGGAAAGGCTTATTATAAAAGTTCCTAGATTATAAACTTTTCTAGCTGTCACATCTTTTCCAGAGTTGTAACTGTTATTTCTAAATTCTGAGATGCTGAGCTCTTTGTGTATAACTTACTGTTCCCTGGAACTTCAAGTATGTGAGTGACACCTGCAACTCAGAGCTAGAATTCTGCAGCTATGAAAGTCAGCATTACCCCATATAGCAACTGCTAAAAAAAAAAAAGCTCAAAAAGACATCAGACTTCCAGTACAGATATGAATGAAGCTGACCTGTTTAGGATTAAGGTAAATAAGTCTAAAGGGTAAAGGATGCTATTGACTATATTTTAAAACTTCAACTTCTATGTGAGACCAAAGGAGGAGATGTTGATTTAGTGCAAAATTTATATTTTTTGTATCACACTATCTAATCTAACTTGTATGGTCAGTTTATTCGAACACCATAATTACATGGAAACTTGAATAGGGAGTGAGATCTTGTTGGTTTCTATAGGTTAGTGTGAAGCCCTGAATCTCAGAGTAATCTCAGCAGAAGATATAAAAATATTTGCAAAGTTCCCTTGAGTGTCTGGGGAAAAAAATGTGGAAATATGAAGCTTCCCCATTTGGGGAATTTCTGATATTCTCGCAAACAGTGGAGACTATCAATTTAATAGGCTAAGCTCTCAAACCTAAGCTTGCCCTTATGAAATATATTCCTGCAAAGAAGAAGCTAAGACTACATATAATAATGCCTAGCAGTCACTCCCAGAGCAACTCTTTTGTTGCTCAAATATGGCCTCTCTCTCCTCACTGCACTCCTCCCTACATGGGACATGACTCCCAGGGGTGTAAATGTCCTTGGTAATGTAGGACAGGACTCCTGGGGATGAGCCTGGCCCTGGCTTCTTGGGAGTAAGAAAGCCTTCTTGACCAAAAGGGGAACAGAAATGAAACAAACTTTTAGAGGCTGGGAGATTTCAAATAGAGTCAAGAGGTCAATCTGCAAGTTATTTTTATGCCGCATATAGATATTCCTTTACAGTTTTTGGTGTATTGGAGTAGCTAGAGGGAAATGCCTGAAACTATTGAGCTGTGATCCAATAGCCTTGATTCTTGAAGATGATTGAAGAACTATATATATATAGCTTTCAAGATAAGATGATGTGATTGTGAAAACCCTCTGACTGACACTCCCTTTATCCTGTGTATGGACAGATGAGTAAGAAAATAAAGACAAAAATAAATAAATAATAAGGGGGATCGGGGTGGGATAATTTGAAAAAAAAAAGGTGGTGGGGGAGGCTCACTATGAGGCCCCACCACTTGACATTTTCAATGTTATCTAATGCTACTAGAACTCCTCCACTGGTCAAAGCCTACTCATTCATCCTCCAAAACTCAGTTCAAATTCTTACTTCTCTGTGGAGCCACCCCTGAGTCTTCTCAAGGGGTGAGGCCCCTTACTCTTCTGAATTTCCAGATTTTTTTTTAATATCCTTCACATGACATGGATATGGCACACAACTGGATCCTCAGTAGTGTTGAAATTGGGTATTGTGGTCTCCAACATCCTAAGACACAGTTGAACTCACCAGCTGAAGAAAGGACTAGGCAGAACCATATGCATTTGGAGTCAGTATCCACAAACAGATTTTGCGGTAAAGTGGGCAGGAAAGTCACTCACATGGAGCTGATCCCTGGAATCCCCCCACTAATCCTCTCTCCACTGTCTGAAGTTACTGGACTAACCCTAAGTGCTCTTTACCAGGCAGATCTTCCACATTTCTTTTGTTAAAATAAAAACTTGAGGAAAAAACTGATTTACAAAGGTGGGCGAGCTAAAAGCAGCCTATCACAAAGAAGAGCCCCAAACTTGGAAGAATATGAACCAAACACTGTAGCCGGTGTACTGAAGCAGTATCTGCATGACTTTCCAGAGAACCTGTTCACCAAAGAGCTGTTGCCCAGGTTTGATGAGACATGTGGAAGGAACACGGAAGGTGAGAAGGTACAGGAGGTCCAGTGCCTGCTGAAAGAGCTGCAGAAGGGCAACCGTCTCCTCATCTCATAGCTGACTGTGGACATGGACCATTTTAGCTTCAAGAAGCTGGAAATGAAAATAAACATACAGAACATTTCTATAGTGCTCAGCCACACCATGCAGAATAGCAACTGTGTCCCATACGTATTTTTCAGACACGTGCAAAAGCTCTTTGTAAACATGATTCTAAAGCAGGTGGCGAAGCCTCTTCACTGGTCTAACATGGGTACGATGCCCTCACTGCTGGGCACCCAGGGGAGCATCAAAGAGGAGAGTAAAAGACAGGAGTGTCTTTTGAATTGTTTACATTGAGATCTGAAGGGTGGACTAAAGGATTTATCTAAAGAAGAACCATTCTGTGAAGTACAAAAAATTTTGACAGCCCTTAAAAGAAAACGGAGAAGCTAAAAGGCAAGACTGTGAAACCAAGTTTGCACAAGAGATAGCCAGTCTTACAAAAGAGGATGTTTCCAAAGAAGAAATGAGTGACAATGAAAAAGTTTTAAATATTCTCCTTGCCAAGGAGGAGGAGATTCTGACAGAGCAGGAGGAGTCCTCGCCATGGAGCAGCTCCTGCCTGGGCAGATCACTTTCAAGAACATCTGTGAGCCGAGACCGCCAAGATCCAGAGTCCTCAGCAGCATGGTCAAAGTGAAACTGAGGAATATTCCTCTGCAAGTGAAAATAAGAGTGAAGATGAAGAGGAGCTGCAGATCATTCTGGAGGATTTACAGAGACAGAATGAAGAGCTAGAAATAAAGAACAATAATTTGAATCAAGCAGTTCCTGAGGAGCGAGAAGCCATCATTGAGCTGTATGTGCAGCTCCTGCTGCTCCAGATGCCCCGAGCCAAGTCCGAGCCCCAGGTCTAGGAAGAGGAAGAGCCAGAGAAATGTGGGGGGTATGTTCCGCCACTAAAGGATGGTGTCCTCAAGTAAAATGCAGCTAAAGAGCAGCCAGAGGCAGCTAAGGAGCAAGTCAAGCCATAGCCAAGCAACAACAGGAAAGGAATACCAATCTGAGCAGCAGTATGGGATCGTCACAGAACCCTCTAGACTTAAAAAGACCTGTGCATCTTACTATAATACTGAGAATCCCCATGCAGTGTACATTATGCAGTGTACATTATGAAAAAATGTCTTTTATTCTCAGAGACTTTGCTCTGTCTCACACTAGGGACTTTGACCTGTCAGGCTCAGATTATATAGAGTGGGGGTGGGGACAAAGCATTGCAAGTGTTGGCAACATGGAAGGGGCAGATGGGTTTTCCATATAATTTCAGTTTATTTGAAGATTAACTTTCTGTAACTTAAAATAACTAGTTTAACCCTCAAGTGGCTTCCTTTTAAACCAAAAATCGTCTTTCTTTGCTTTTTTTTTTTTAATCACAGCAGAATCAGAATCTTTCATTTAAGGGGGAAAATAAAATTTGAATACCATATACCAGCCTTGTGGGTTGATCCATGGACTCTCTGTCCAGATTTCTGCTTACCTAGTCACTCTTGCTTGTGCCTTTTTACCTTTTTAGTGCAGGTTATATCATGGAAGCCACCTCAGATTTCCAACTGACCAGAAAGGCCCTTACTGGGTATCACCTTGGCTCACCTTAACAGTTCCATTTTACATTCTCAACCATAGTCCATATGCCCAAGTCTCCCGTAGCCCCAACAGTGGAGGCAGAGACTGTGCAGTGCTCCTACCCTTCCAGTCCCCAGCTGTTTTCCACTGAGTTGGGTGGACCTAATCGATCCATACAAAGGATCCATTCTGTTTCTGACCAACCCTTTAGTGAAAGCAGAATGGCTTGTATTGCTTGCTAGGGCTGGAGTGTAAATGTCTCTCTGCCCGAGAAAGGCACAGATAGGCGCTGATCTGCATCATTTCAGTGAACCCACTGGTGGAGTCCCCAACCCCTAAGATTGAACAAAAGAAATAAATAAATACTACTTTTCCTTTTAATGGTGGCAAGTATCTCCCCACCCTGTTTTCTGGCTTCAGATAATGGGTCTAGAAGTTCTGAGGCAAACAGGCCCTTGAGACTGTTGTGCCCCCTGCACTGTCAGGATAGAGGCAGCCAGGAGAGCTCAGGAGCTTGTGGCTTTGAAACGAACCCCACCCCCAAGGTGTCCAAAGAGACCCCCAAGAGGGCTTTGTCCTCACCTCCTCCAAGATAGTATTTATTTTCAGCACCTATATGATGTGCTTTTGTTTATTTGTTTGTTTTTTATCTCTACCTATTGCACTGTTGTGACTTGGCCATTTGACTTTTTTATGAACAAAAGCTTTGTTATAGAAATCAGCATACTGGAGAATAGATATTATGTTGACTGAAAATACAGTCAGGTGTGAAATATAAATGTAGAAAGCCTTAAAACAAACCCACTGATTAAAACTTATAGGCTGGCTAGAGACAGCAATATATAGAAATAGCTTTTTTATGGACAGAACTAGACATTTGGGATTCCCAAGCAAAAATGTCCCCTTTCAGTTAATTTGCACACATTAAATATATCCCTCCTTCTTCAGTATTGCAAGAGTAGCTTGGGCTAAGAACCAAATGAGAGAGAGAGGAAAAGAAGCAGTCTTAACCATTTAAACAACCAAACTTTTCAAGGGTCTTTTGAATGGTGCTCAGATGCCCCCCAGTATAAGAAATGGTTTTGTTACCATCCCTTTTCCTGCATCTGGCTGAGAAAATACATGCTCTTAGAGCTCTGAATCCTTTTTATGATTTCTGTGCCCCACCTTAGGTTGAGCCTTTATTATCTTTGCTCTGCACTGCAGCTTTGGCCTTTGCACTGCAGATTGTCCACAAACCACCACTTACTTTTCCCTTCCAAGCCATCCCATAAATCACTGCTACATCTGTAACTCTGAATCACACCTCAAAGCACGTCACTCTTCTGAAACATTTTATAACTCATCACTGACTTTTATAGTGTTCTTATAGGGTCCTTGGAGACATTTTTCCCCCTAAAAAAATATATTACTAAAGTTTGAGAAATAAATTACTAAATATATTATTAAAGTTTGAGAAATTTTCATGCATTGTGTAAAGTCCAAAACCTACTCTTAACATTCAAGGCCTCTGGAGTTTGGATCCCAACCAAATTTCATGCCTTATAGTTCATTAATCCCTTTTACCTGTGGTTCCCAAGTCTATCTGTTCATCATAATCACTTTGAAAGCTTTTTCAAGTGACAGATCCCTGATCTCGCCCCTCAGAAATTCTTTGATTGAACTGGTCTGCAATGGGGCACAGGAAGCTGTATGATTTTTTAAAGTTTCTTCTTTGATTCTTAGTACTCAGTCGGTCTGGGAAATCAAACTGGTTTCCTTATACCAACCTTCCAACCATCATATATTTCCAACTCCACACTTGCTTTCCATCACCTTATGCCCTTTGCCTACTTTCCACCTAATCGTATCCCAGCTATCCTTAAGACTCGGCTCAATCAACACTCACCATGGTTTCTACAAATACTCTCCCTGATTACACAAACCTGAAAACAATCTCTTACTCCTAGGGCTCCAGGAACACTACTTATCTTTACAATTTATTTGGGACATTATCATGTACCTCCTGTGTTCTCTCCTTTATTATTGCTCTGCATAATCTTTGACACGCTATTGTGATTTAACTTTTGACATATTTTGTTTCCCTATCTATAATGGAAGTTTCATCAGGGCAAGAATGTGCTTTATTCTTTTTGGAAGCCAAATCACTAACCGCTCTTTTACATATTGCTGGCTTTTAAAACAATCTGTCACTTTGATGGCACATGTCTAAAAATATGCAAGATAATTTTAACACTTACATAGTAGTTTATGATGTATAAAGAATTTTCCTGTTATTTTACTTGTTTGTCACATTAACTCTATTAAATTTGGTACTCTTCATTACTCTCATCATCAAGCCAGGAGACAAGGCATCAAGAGGGCTAATGACCTGACCAAGGTCAAGCAAGTATTAAGTGACAGAGCAGAGAAAATAATACAATTGTATCTAAATCCAGAGGCTAGTGGCTAAGCTCTTAACCATTGTGCTATACTTCTTTGTCATTTCCTGATTTTTACTTTAAGTACTTTTTATGTACAAGCAAACATAAAGCAATAGTCTCTATTCAGTACATTAGGTTGAGCTTTTAACAAATGTCATCTCATTTAATTCTCAGAAGGCAGAAGCAATTGATTCTAAGAAGTCAGGGGAGGAAAGCCAGGGGAAAGGAAAATTCATGAGTACACAAAATTAGACTTCTTAAGGAGAAGAATAATCTTTTAAGATCTTAAAAGATGGGTAGAAATAAACCAAGTAACCACTGAAAATAAGGGAAAACGAACGCCAGAAATTTCGGGTGCGATAAGAATTTTAGCCAGGCTGCTTCAGAATGTTTGTGCTGGGACGTTCCGTGCTGTGAGATAAAGTTGGCTGGGTAGGGAGAGGCCAGTCCTGGAATGAATAGAATCATTAATGCTGTCTTGATCCCTTAGGCAATGGAGGATTAATGGGATCACTTTTCCATTTAAGTATTTTCCTAATAATATTTTGAAATTTTGTCATTTTGAGTGAATCGTTGTCCTGTTATGCATAGAACAAAAACTTGATTTTCTGTTGAAATCTATAAAATTGATAGATCAACAGGATTAATACTTAGCTAATCACTCTGAATGATTAATCATTTCACAGAAGCACAGTCACAATGCCACAAAGACTTCCCTTCTTATCTCCTCTTCAAATCACAGGGCAACCACTAGGACCCTATCTGACTTTGATTCTATGGCCAGAGTATTTCTTCAAAAAGTTTCCTGCCTGAGATGGAACATTTAACTTAAGCTAAAAAAAGTAGAACTGAACAGGTTCCAAATGTGAACCAGTTGAGTTCAATCCCATGGTGCTGTTGTGAAATTAAAGTTGCTGCAGGAAAACTTTGGCTAAAAGCTGAAACAAATGACCTCAGGAATGAAGAAGTATGTGTCCTATCTAGACCTGTCCCTGAAACTATGAAAATCCAGGGCTTCCTGGATTTTCCTGAAAGACCTTTGCCCTTTAGGAGATTGTGACACAAGCGCTGACTAAAAGGGGGTGGCTGTGGGAGATTAACCAGAACTCAGCAGTAAACCCTGGGACTCAGGTTTCCAAGATCAAATCAAATTGTGAAAATGGACACTTGCTTTTCTTTACCTTTATTTAACACATTGTTACTTGGAATATTATGGAAATACTTTTAAATAAATTATCAGAATCCCATCTATTATAAACCAACTTTCAGAAAAACCACACAAAAAAGATTTGTCCCCACATTTGAGCTCTATAAGAAAAGAGAGAACTAAAATTAAAATATTTTATCATCTAACAATTTACTTTTTAAAATTAAATCATTTAAATTTAGTATTTATCAAATACTGTGTGACTACTATTTGTTTGAATCCTAAGTGCCACAGATAGATTGGTGAACAAGATAGCCAGTTTCTGTTCACACGGATTGTACATTCAAGTTGGGGAGACAGCACATATGAACATGTGTACCGCTCTAAACAAGAAAACTATCAGGTGGTGTAAGTGCTGTGTACAGTGTTGGGTGGCTGCTTCAGACTAGTTTGCTAGGAAATTCTCTCTGAAGAGGAGATATTTAAATAAAACTAAATGACAGGAAAAAGTCAAGCCTGTGAAAATTTGGGGAAAGCCTATTTCAGGAAACAGAGAGAATGAATACACAAGCTTATTTCATCAAGAACTATAAAAGGATACTACCTCTGCCCCCTAGTCTTACCTGGACAATCCTCAAGAGACCTAAGAAAACAGAAAAAAACATAATGGAATGATAATGTAAAATAATGGGGTTGAAACTAACAATTGCCTATTCTTTCTCATTCACATCGTTCCTTAACAACTGTGCTTCCTCTGGAATATATCAACTATATTCCAAGTCAATAACATAGTTTCCTTCCTATGACTGGAAAGATATCACATATTTTTCCCTTATTATAAATAAGATTACCACAACAAAATTAAACTATGCTATCCATCACTTTTGAGGTACAATTATGCATTTTAATTAACATTTGTGTTATTGAATGTACTCAATTCAAGGTGATAATCATCCAAGCATCAGTGACATCACACAGATTGTGAACAAACTGGAACTTCACCCAGTATCAAACCATAGTAGGACCAGCAAGGGAGTGAATCAGATCCAATCAAACATATCTGAATTAAAGGCACTTGATTTGTAAAGATATTTGAGATTTTTCTGAAAAGAACTGCAGCTCTACTGATCAACAGATAGAGAACTCAAATTCATGAGATTTGAAGCATAGTCCCACATCGACCACTAATCTTCGGTAAATGAAAACTGACTTCCTTTGGCTAGTTCCTCCAACTATAAAAAAGTAATAACGGCCCTTCCAACCTCTGAGAGGTATTCCAAATTCTAAATAATAATAATAGCTACCACTTACTGAGAACTAAGGGACCCAACATCTCCTGCCATCCCTGCATGTTTATCCTTTGTTCTTCAACTTTGTAGTTTCTCTTTCAAGAGGTGGAATCCAGCTGCTCTTGTGACTTGCTTTAACCAGTAGAATGTGATTTAAATGACTTTGAGGAAGTGCCAGAGGCTAGGCTTATAGCGGCCTATTGCTCCTGCTTTCTCTTTCTTAGAATGCAGCTCTAGACCCTCCTGTAATGAAGCCTGGGCAAGCTTACTGGAGAATGAGAGATCACGTGGAAAGGGAGGCTCAGACCTTTGAGCTATTCCAGCCATCCCAGCTGAGGCCCCAGAATAGTTGCCTAAGACAGTAAAGGCCAGTCAAACCATCAGCTTACCTCATCCACTAGAGTGAACCCAGACCAGACCAACATAAGAGCTGTTCGTTCGACCCACAAAGTCATGAGAAGTAAATTAATCATTGTTGTTGTAACTATTAAATTTTGGAATGGTTATTTATGCCACCATATCTGATATACCACGAGCTCTGATGTACAAAGCTCTTCTAAGTGCTTTATATTTAGTATTTAAGTGGATCTTCTAAGCAACTCTCTGTGAGTGCTATTAATGACCTTATTACACAAATAAAAAAACTTAAGACTCAGTGAATTTAAATAACTTGCCCAAGATCACACAGCAGAGCAACAAATCAAACCCAACCCGGTCTGGTCTCAGGCACATATTTAAATCAGTCTACCACGCTATGATGATTAAAAATTGTGAAGGAGAAAAAGGGAGGATGGGACTCTTACAAACCAAGCCAGATTATCAATATTATTTTTCTATATGAAATAGAATACTTCAGTTTTTTAATTCCAAGGAAATATTAATGTGCAAATAAAAAAGGAGAAAAAAAGAGCAAATTTATCTATGAATGAATATGCACATATATCAATCAATATCTTATTTTAAAATAATTTCCAAACAAAATTATTTAATGCAATATCTTTTAAACAATGCATGACACTGAGGTGCTAGATACTCTGCAATATTATAAAAATCAATCCTATTGAGTTTCTCTGATTCCTCTATTAGATTAGAAGCCACTAAACATTGTGTTCCCGTAGGTACTAAATTCACCTGATGATTTTGTTTTAGGCCTGGCAACCTCCTTCAGTGCCATTCCTTTTGCTCAGCTGCTCCTGGGTCCACTTAGAACCAAATTAATTAATTAAAATACCTATAGGTGAGAGAGGTTACATTCAATGAATTATTTATTTAGCACCTGCTAGTTCTTTTATTGCTAGAGTCTA
Organism: Myrmecophaga tridactyla; assembly: GCA_004026745.1. Taxonomy (NCBI): domain Eukaryota; kingdom Metazoa; phylum Chordata; class Mammalia; order Pilosa; family Myrmecophagidae; genus Myrmecophaga; species Myrmecophaga tridactyla. The sequence continues at coordinate 15,138 of PVIY010043764.1, forward strand.
TGGCAGAGTCAGAGAAGTCTGAAACCCGGTCTCTAATGAAGCCTGGAGTATATGGTAGAAATTGGCCAAGCTGTTTCGTCCCTTCAGTTTCTCTGGCGATCAGGTGAAAGCTCTTGCAATCAGTAATGGAGCAGCCGTGCTCATCCATCCAGAAGACAGTCATTTTAGTTGATGTATGGTGCTCAGATGTGCCCATGAGCCATGATTAGAGATACTGTCTTGAAAGCCTCAGTGACTATGCACAAACTGCTGATTGCCAGCCCTTGTAGTTGCCCACCTAGTTTCCACCTCCCACACTGCATTTTCAAAGGTTTCAGATCCACACACTCACAATGCACCCAGAATAGCAGGCAAAATGAACATGTGGATTAACATAAACACCTCAATCAGCACTGCTGTTGAAAGACCCTCTCGGCGTGTGTTTTTCAGCATCTCCGTGTCCATAGCTTCCTTGCCCAGCTCAACCCAGCTTCATTACACGTGGCTCAGGATAAAACTGCGACCAATTGTCCTGCAACTTATACATTTACTAAAAGAGGAAACAACTTCTAAGGTTTACTTTAACTTTTCTATCTGCCAGTTTCCTTGCACTAATTTAGGAAATATTTTTAAAAGCAGTAGCTAGCTATTCATAGCCTAGAAATAGTAGCAGTAAAAATATTTCATGAGCAAAGACACTCAGGGAAATGTGTTCGAGTTCCTTTCTAATACAAATCAAAGAGTTTTGGTGCCATTAATATTCTCCAATTATCTCCATTAAAATGATTTCTGCTCTAAAAGTTATTCTGTATTTGATCTTCTAGTAATTTACTGAATATTTAGTATATTGAATTACCCACATTGGAATTTGTATATGGCTAAAGAAAATAAAGATTACTCTAAGGAAACCCTAACTATAGATTTGAAAACAAATAAACATTAATGCTTCAAGGCTATAGTGTATAAATCAGATAAAAACACAAGTTTAAAATCCAAGAATTTCTGAATCCTTATTATAGGTTAGCAGAAGTATTTGTAGTCTCAATTCAGTTATCTGTTATTTACATTCCACTTCAACATTCCTGTGGTTTTCCTTTTTAAAAAAAAAAAAATACATTCTGTTGATTAGTGAAAAGCAAAAGAAATAAAGTTTTCAAAGCTGAACCTAAACACCAAAAAGTAGCTGATATTAGAACAATTGAATACTACAAAAGTATTCACAGCATTTTATTTCCCTGCTTCATTTTGTTGGCTAGAATGTTAGAATGCTTCCTTTAACTGTTATCTCAGGGCTTGCTCACAATTTAGGAAGTTGGCTAGGCAGCATTCCCAGGAAATGTAGAGAACATGACAGGGCCTGCACTCAGTTGGAATAGAAGCATATCTAGACAACTTTTGTGGGCACATTGCCAGAAAACTGATACTTCCTCACCCAGTGATTAACAATTGTTACTGCAACAGGATTCCCACCCCAAAGGGCTCTTTTTAATGAGTTTATATGTTTATCTTATTTCAAAGAGATCGTTCTCCTGAAACTATTGAATTCTGTGGGTATTTGAAAATTTAAAACTTCATTTTGCTTTAGTTTGTTTTTAATTTATGATCTAGAATATGTAATATCTATGTAACTTTTTAAAAGATGGTAAAAAGTTACCAAAAAAGTATAAGCGTTTAAATAATACTAACAGTCGTTGAACATATATTATATACTATACAATGTACTAAGTGATTTTATTCATTAATCATTTATTAATTCATTTATTCAGCAGATATCCATTGTCTACTATGTGTACTATTCTGGGTCCCAGAGGGCAGCAGTGAACAAAACAAAAACCCCTGCTTTCATGGAGCTTTATATTCCAGGAGCAAAAGAGTGAACAATTCAATTAGTAAAACATAAAGCAATTGTGATAAGTACTATGGAGAAAAATTAAGTAGAGAAAGGAGATAGTGAGTGACTGTGTGCATGTGAAAGGGTCACACTTAGTTGATGCGTTGACATTTAAGCAGAGACCTGAAGGGGTAAGGGAGTCTGAAAGCAGATCTCTGGGAGATGTGTCAAAGATCATTGAACGATTATTTACTGAACACTTCTTATGTACCACTCATTGTTTAGTGTTCACAACAGCACTATAGGGTAGACACTTTCATTGCTCCCATTTTACAAATAAGAAAACTTTTACAGCTTAAAAAAATGTAAAGAAACTAGCTTACAGCTACATTATTTCCAAAAGATAGCTATAATTTGAACCCAGATCCTCCTGGCTTAAAAGCTCTGTTTTTAACCATTCTCCTACTGCCAAATCACCTATCTACCTAGTGATAATGTTTCCACATGCTCAGTATCAGTACACACCTAATAGGATAATCCAGTACAATATCACACTTAAAAAGAAAAAAAATAATTGGAGAGAAAAATATAAATGAAGTCTGACTATTAAAATAAAGCCCCGTCTGAAAATGTAGAGCTGTGTTCCAGTAGCCATGTTTCTTGAAGATGATTGTATAATGGCATAGCTTTCGCAACCTGACTATGTGATTGTGAAAACCTTGTGTCTGATGCTTCTTTTATCTACCTTATGGAAAGATGAGTAAAACATATGGATTAAAAATAAATGAATAATAGGGGAACAAATGTCAAAATAAATTTAGTAGATTGCAATACTAGCGATCAATGAATGGGAGGGGTAAGGGGTATGGTATGTATGAATTTTTTTTTCAGTTTTATTTTTATTTCTTTTTCTGAATTGATGCAAATGTTCTAAAAAATGATCATGATGATGAATATATACCTATGTGATAAAAAAGAATGTTCATATTGTATGTTGGTTTTATTAATAAAAATAAAAAATAAATGAAATGAAATAAAGCCTGATAAGAGATCTAGATGGAGACAGAGCTCACAGACAAATGAGGAGTCCCAGCAGACCCTGAAATCACCTTTCAAAGATGAAGAGGCAAGAATAAACGTAAGGAATGCACAGGAGGACAGGAAACAAGTTTGTTGTTGGAAATCTTTATTAGCACTTTCCCCTTCCCTCTCACCCCTCTCTTCCCAAGCTGTATCTCAGCATCAGGGTTGGATGTTTATACCTGGCCAAATAATTGAGCTTTTGAAAAGGTGGCAATTTATCTAAAGATTGGGCTTGCTGGGATGGGAACCATCTTCCAAGACCCACTATCCACATGGCTCCCAGTGAAGCTGTATATTCCACATGGCTAAGGCCATGCTGAGAAAAGGTGACAGAATTGTCACCATTTGGTTGTTCAGGCTTCTAGTTCTTTCCTCCTCACTGTCCCGGAGCTCACATAAAAAGAGAGGCCAGGTACCACCTGCACATTAAGTGTTTGTCTAAGGGTAGAAGGTCTGGGTGGGAAAATGGGGAAGAGGAAAGCTGTGTTCTCCAGCCACTCCAAACTTGTATAAGTGGAGTTTTTCAGCAATTGAGTGATTTTAGGGAAAGTGAACATGCAAAGGATGTTCAATTCTAAGCAATCAAAGGTAGATTGTCCTACTTAGTACTGAGGAAAGATGTTTTTCTTTCTGCCTCTCCAGTCCAAAGAGAAAACTCATGTCGAGTGGCTTAGACTGGTAAACTTTGAGGTCAAGGACCCCTTCTGTTGAGTTTAACTCTGAAGTTCTGAGTCATGCGCTGCGTGTGAAAAATAATTAATAGCATCATAAAAATCAGATGTTGAAGATGCAATGAAAATTAGAGGTGCCTTCATTGAGCCCCACCCCTTACAAAAAGCCTGTCATGAACATTGCCTTGATCAACATTAGCAGGGCTATTAAAAAGTATCGCCTAATTAAACGTCTACTCTTCCGTATTGCCTCTTATTGGAGTTTCTCTGCGTGGGTGTGTTCATAAGAGGAGTGGGTGAGAAAGTGTGTACTGGGTACAATTTGTGTTTCTGCAAGAGAAAACAGAAGCTCTCAATGAAAAGAACATATGTTTCTGGGACTGCAGCTGTGTAAAAAGTACGGAGGCCTTGAAGTTTGTACTAAGAAAAAGAAAAACTTCTGAAAAGTCTTTTATTTCACGCATTTCATCTTCTAGGCAAATTTCCCTTGTACTGCCCTTTGCACTTGACCAAACAGATCTTTCTCACCCCCAGGTCCAGAAAACGAAACGTTTCGAACAGTCTGGCAGAGCATGATTAACGAGATAAACCGCTCACTCGGGGATCCCAGAGGCAGCAAACCTCAGTCGAAGAACAGTAGTGACTTTCAGGGTGCACCTGCCCGGAGGCCGCAATCAAACGGAAATCACATCATTTGCAGAGGCTGGGCCAAGGCCGAGTAAATTAATCCGAGTGGGGCGCGCCCCTGGCAGGCGGATCCGAGAAGACACCGAGTGTGTGCTTAGACCCCGGGCAGGCGGCGTCCGGCTCCCCGCCTCCGCGCCTCCGCGCCTTTGCGCTGGCGGGCCCGACTCGCCAGGTGTCGGCGCGCGCCGCCGACCTCGCTCCTGCTCCCGCTCCCGGCCCGAGTGCGCGCATCTGGTCGGAGCTGCACCGCCTCACCCCTGCCTGGGAGCCGGGATCCAGAGGCCGCGCTATCCCCCAGTCCACGCCGCACAGCAGCGCGGGAGGCGGCAACGGGGCGGGACCAGAGGGCGGGACCAGGATCGAGCAGCTTTCGTGGATCCGCCGCGGCTTCGCCCGCAGGTACAACGGCAGGCGAGCGGATCGGTCGCCTCTCCGGCCCCATGGCAGCCCCCGGCTCCCCGGCTGAGTGCGGCTACATCCGGACTGTCTTGGGCCAGCAGATTTTGGGGCAACTGGACAGCTCCAGCCTGGCCCTGCCCTCCGAGGCCAAGCTGAAGCTGGCGGGGAGCAGCGGCCTTAGTGGCCAGGCGGTCAAGAGCCTGCGGATCCAGGAGCAGGTGCAGCAGACCCTGGCCCGGAAGGGCCGGAACTCCTTGGGCAACGGTGAGTGCAGCCGGGCCATCCCCCTGCGCGGACCCTGGCCCTCGCCCCTTCCTTCTGTCCCTCCTCACCCTC